>VWYI01008487.1:79685-92270 GCA_013399455.1 Anthoscopus minutus | reverse complement strand
TGCCTTCAAATCAGAAGGCAACACTGCCCGCCTGCCAGAAGCACACGCAAAACCCCATCACATCCAGGGGAACACTGACAAATACACAGTGCATTCCTCTTCTGTAGGGAGAGTGCAGTCCCTAGACACAAACTCAGAAGGGCTTTTTTTCCCTGGGACAGAAGAAGGGACAGTTGATTTCAAATTCCTTCAAGGTATTTCCAAGGTATGCTACATAGACTGTACTTAAGTATTTCATTGGTCACCCATGATTCAAAAGTCACATACAGCTTTAAAATGCACATGAGTCTCTTGAGCTTCAAGAAACTAACATTTAAACTCTCAACTGAGTTCCATTCTTAGAACAAAACATTCACATTAGTACACTAGTGAAGAGAACTGAACTGCCAAGAGTAAGTTTTATTCAGTGAAGAGTATACAAAATTGTGCCCTAAAACATAATGGGTGAAATTTTAGCACCAAAAGACATTAAAAACTCACAGCATAGCTTTGAGAAGACTGTAGCAGAAATATCCCAAACAGTCTGGTTTAGGAACTCTGAGAAGGGAAAGCAGATTACTTTTCAGTATTTGCCATAAGACTTCACAAGAGTAATCTTTAAAAACCTATGTGGTTTACTATCAGAGAACATAACTAGATGAATAAAATCTGTGTGCAAGCCCACTTTATACAAGGAGTACATAGAGCATAACCAGGAAATCCACCATAATTTCTTGATATCATTAAAGCATGGTCCTAATACACAGCTCTAAGTTGAAGAAAGAGATGGTTCTCTCTGAAATAGAAATAGCTTACACCAAATTTACACAACAAGAACTTCTAGTCAAGGACTCAAATCCAGTAATTCAGTTACTCTTTGCTTCTTGAGCAGCAAAGAAGCCAGCAGATCAGACTTCAGAGATATCTGCTAATTACATGCTAACAGTTTAAAACAGAGATTGTATCACACCCACTGTCTCTCAAGAACAAAAATACACGTGTAATCAAATTGTTAAGGTAAAACAGTAAAAAGATGGAAAGGCAATTAACACAATATACAAAGAAATCTTTGCAATTGAAAACACATAATCTGTTTTCACTGAGAATAACATTTTCTCAGCTGAACTTTGGCAAGTAAGCTGTGTGGTACAAAACCCATTTTTTCATAAATACAAGAAACCCCTTCCGTTATCAAATAAACTCTTATTCCTCTCATTTTAAATTCCAAGCTCCATATATGCCACAGCCACACAAGAACCCAGAAATCCTTATTTAATATCAAAATGCCCCTTGGCCCCTTCTTATACACATGTGGCCTTCAGAACATCTAGCAACTGAAGAAGGGGCTCCTGGATGCAACTGAGCAGAGAAATCCAGCTGCCAGTGAGTACCTAGATCCCTGCTGCAGTTTTATAAGGCAGAGTCAAAGGCCAGAGGAGAGGAGAACACTTGCATGTGTGTTTTGAAAGGAAAAGGTGAAACACTTTACAATGGAAAAGTGAAACATCAGTTGGCTTGGACGTGAGAATTATGCAGCACAGCCTCTCACAGGTATGACAAAGCAAGCTTTGGAGCACAAGATGGTCAAAAGGCAATGAAAACTGGGTTCAGGATGGGAAAAGTTCATGAAACTTTTCAGTTGACGCTGGAAAAAGCTTGATGAGATGAAGGGGCAAATTCCTGATCTCTTTGCTAACATGGCAGTTTTAAGGAAAACTTCCAAGTTAACTCCAAATAGCCAACTATACTTAAACTCAGGTGTGTCTCTTCTCAAACCTAAACAAAACAACCCAAAAGAAAAAAGAAGACCTAGGACTGGGAAGGAAGAGAAGAAACAAGTTGGAGGGGAATAGAGAACAAAAAGAAGACACACTTGGACAAAGGATGTACAACAGAATGTGCAACCTTCAAAGACTGCTCTAGGGAAAAAAAAAAAGACCAGACAGGGAGATTATCTTTTTGATCTGTATTTATCAATAAAACACCAAGAAATTTCCAGTCATGAGCTTGAGACCTCATTGCACTGTATAAAGTAAACAAAATCACTTAAAACACAGCAGAAGAGTGTGAGAATTTCAGTGCCAACTTCAATGCTGCTGGATCAGCTGGTGGTAATTTAGTGAAACTGATACTGTAAAATCAGTGCGTCAGAAAAACTCAGCCTCCATCTCTCTTTTAGAGTCTCAAGGATGCAAGACAGATGACATCTAATTCAGATGTCAAAAACATTTCCATCTGTACACAAAAATGACATGTCACCTCCCAGTTAGAAAACTAGCTCAAATCCATGAGGAAAGAAATAGATTACTTCACACTACCAGGAATATGTGGACAGCAACCAGAGCAGAGAACACACTGCATCCTCAGAAAGCACACATGACATCAAATACAAAGAAGAAAGAAACATGGCATGAAAACTAACTACAGGGGAGAAAAGAAAACAAAGCCAAAAAGAGTACTTCCACTACAGGACAACCAGCAAAAGAACCAGATAAAGATCATAGAATAATAGAACATGCTGAGTTCAAAGGGACCCCTCAGGATCAAGTCCAACTCCTGGTCCCATGCAGAGTATCTCAAGAATCACCATATGCCTCAGAGCGTTGTCCAAATGTTTCTTGAACTCTCTCAGGCTTGGTGATGTGACCACTTCCCTGCAGAGCCTATTCCAGTGTTCAGCCAGTGTTTGGGTGAAAATTTTTTTCCTGATATCCAGCCTAAATGTTCCTTGACTCAGCTTCATGCCATATCCTTGGGGTCCTGCAACTGGTCATGACAGCGAAAAGATCATGTACCTGCCCTCCTTTTTTCCCCTCCTGAGGTCACTGAAGACCACAATGAGGTCTCCCCTCAGTCTCCTCTTCTCCAGGCTGAACAAACCAAGTGAACCTCAGCCACTCCTCACCAGGATCCCCTTCCAGACCCTTCACCATCCTTGTTGCCCTCCTCTGGACGCTCTCTAATAGTTTAATGTCTTCTTTACATTGTGGCTCCCAAACCTGCCCCCAGCACTTGAGGTGAGGCCGCCCCAGTGCAGAGCAGAGCAGGACAATCCCCTCCCTTGCCTGGCTGGTGATGCTGTGCCTGAGGCACCCCAGGAAGTCACTGGCCCTCCTGGCTGAATTGTGAATTATTGAAAATTTCTACATATTTCCTTGTTAGCTAGGGAGGAAAAGTTATGCACTCCTGTGTAACATCCTCAGTCTCTTCTAGTGCTTCCACCTTCTAGGCTGAGGTGCTGCAGTGCTGCATCACCTGCTACAAACAAGGCTCTCTGCTCATGGTTAGCAGACATGGGCAGAGTGTGAAAAGTGAGAAGTGGAGGGATGCACTGTAAGGTATCAACTGATCAGGATTCCAATCTACATCAGTTCACACTGTTGAGTCAAGGACAGCAACACAGAACAGCTAAACCTGCACTACCCTCAGACTACTCTTCAAGGGGACACAAAAGGGCTCATTTTCTTATCCCACTTCAAGCCACTGAAACAAGTCAAACCTCCTTTCACAGGATGAGTTTTGCTTACCCCACACAGTATGCTGCCAGGTATACATACTCATAGGAAGCAATGCTTCTGCTTAGATTTAAGGATGTGTCCAGCTCCTGGCTGGATCAGCACTTTCAAACACACAGCCTTGTGGGCCAAGGATTTGCATTCTTGCACATCTTTAAACTCTCCAGGACATGTCATTTATCATTCTGACTGTGATAAAGGATGGCAACACCCTGCTCATTTATTTTGCTCTCAATACACTGCAGAAAACAAAAATATAGATTTTTTTACAACAAGGTGGAGAACACTAATATCAGTCTCCCTCTCTGATAACTTAACTATAGCATAACATCATCAGGTTTAAATCAGAGGAAGGAAGAAAAGACTTGAAGAAGCGAAAAAAAAAGTGGGGAAGCAACATTTACTGCAAAAGAAACAAACAAAATATTTGTTTACAGATCACATCTAAAAAAATACCTCTATTACATGTGATTTCAGAAGAAGAAGAACTGACAAGGATAAATCCACATGCAGCTCCAGGTATTTCAGCCTAAATGTGGAAAATACACATTATTCTGAGTTTATGAAGGGCTTGGTTTTATCAGTACTATTTATACACTACCTTGGTTCATTTGAGACATATCGCAAGATTTTAAACCAACGGACTTGGGTGCACACTGATTTTGAAAGACAACAGCTCCCTATTTTTTAACATGTTTCTGAATTATATATGGGCTGTGTACTCCTTCAGACAAAAGAACTCTGATAAATTACATTCTACTTCTTGCCAGATGCTTCAAGTGATCTCCACCCTCCCACCTCTTCGTCACATGAAGTAAAGATGAAGACTGCACAACATCAGTCACACTGCAGACCTGTTCAGATGCTGCCTCTACTTGAAACAACACATGTGTTGAGATCCTCAGCAGTCTCCATTACTAGAAGCTGAAATTTTTGCTCCAGTGGGCTCAGGCAGGTCCTCAGAGAGCGCTGCCTGGAACACATCCTCCACAGCCAGCACTGTGCCAGACTCTCACCCAGCTCCTCTCCCATACTTCTCCTGATGGGCTTGCTCTCCCTCCTGACTGACCTTCTCTTTTATGCCTGGCTAAGTGATTTTGGCTGCATCTGTGGTCTGTGATACATTTAACAAACAGCACAGTGTGCTCCATGACCTGGCTGCTCCAGAGCCATGTGCCTGCAGGAACGCTGCCTGGAGCATTAAGCCCAACGCATGTGCTTGAGCGCACATGCCCCATTTTGGACTCGCTTCATTACCCTTTTCTCAGCAAGCTTGCCTAGAGTTAATTTAATACATTTAAGGACTGACAACCAGCTTTGCCACCCTGCAGTGCTATCAAACATTTTACAGGCAGAGAATTTGGCCACATTCCATCTCTGGGGTTTCCTTCAAAGTCCACTTCTTCTGAAAATAGCTGAGCTGATGCTTGAGCAGTACAAGAGCCGTGCACCATCCAACACAGACCACCACAATCACCATGGAGAGCTGCCCCTATACCCTTGCATGCCCAATCCCTCTCCTATCACAGCACAGGAGTGATGATTTCCAAATCTCCTTATCAGATACTCCAGAAGTACAGAACGAGACTGGACTATGCAACAGCGGTCCCTATATTCAGGTTCTTTTGGCCTGGTCATCTTAATACAGTTAAGCTTAATACAACGTCTCTCTCTACTACTACAGATGGGCGCTCACAGTGGCCAGACCAGAAAGCAACATCAAGGACTCCTAGGAGTAACCAGAGGAAAGTAAATGCTTTCCAGCTTCTTCCTCAGCAAGAGTCCCCGGGCTTGGGGACTGTCATCTTAATATGCAAATTCCCACAGAAGAAAGCTTTTTCCTTTTCAGCGGTGACTTCCAGCTTCATCAACATTTAGGCAGGATATACCAAGCAGGAGACCTGGTATAACCAGGACAGCTCTGAGAGAGAAGCGGGGGGGAATCTTTGTTTAGAGCCACACTTGGATGTGCCTTTGCAGTGCAATCCTACCTCTGTCTACAAAAAGGCTTCCTCCCAACCCATTCAGAAATACCTGTACTATGCTTTCTAGCAGTACTCTATAAACTTTAAAGTTCAAACACAAATCACTTCTTTTCTGATCTAGCCAACTGAAAAATTATGAACGACAACAAGTTGTGAAATTTATCTTGTCACCAGCCTGTAATTGCTACTATTGGAGCTTCAAATTATGGTAGAAAAAAATGAAGAACAAAACAAAAAGGCTTGTTTGGCTTCTGGTTTACAAATTAGAGCATTATCTTCATCAGTGTGTGAGGAAATGCAATTGCACTGTGGACCTCTACATCAAAAACCATCTACTTTAATTAATTATTTGAGTATTATACCAGCAAGAAAAGAATTACTGTAGTTATTTCAGAGTTGCTTATTGCTTTTATACATATGATCTGTCTGCAAAGGTTAATACAAATTTGCCAAAAATCTAAGTTCATTTTACTACAGAATTATTATGGTATTAGGATTTTGGATTAGCATAATGAGATACTATGATTATTAGGATACCTAATGGTATCCTAACAAATACAAAAATATTCTGAGATCTTTCTAAAGAAGGACTGGATAAGGACTGAAGAGTAAAGGAGGAAGAAAAGGCTGCAATTTAAGTAGGTATGAGATAGTCTACAGATGGAGATTTAAGAATAGAGAAAGACTAAGGAGTCCAGTGTCAAAGAAAAAAAAATCAACAAAACTACAGGTGGACTTCCAAGTAAAATTACGGTACTTTAGGTACACTTCGTTTAAAGTTCACTCATTCACCTTTCTTCACTAAAAAAGTCTCTCATAAATATCAGAAATAAAAGCCCACCAATCAAAAGCAATCCAAGTTACATTTTTAAAGCTAGCTCTGCCCCTCTGTTCTTCCTCCTCAGGCTTCCAACTTCCCATCTCAGGGCTGTCAGCAGCTGTCAGCAGATCATATGAGAAATTCATCTGAACATACAACATAACTTGACAGGCAATACATCAGAAAACCTAGATGTGACAACAGCAGATTCCACCAGATGGTCCTGGATCATATCTATCTATTAAAAAAATTCTGACAGAAAAAAAAATCCTAACACATAAGCTTCTAAGGAATGGGGAAAAAAAATCTGGTATGTGCATTGTTTCACCTTTTGTCCTAACCATCCCAGAAAAGGAAATACACAACAGCTCCAGCTTGTCCTCAACAGTTTGTCCTGTCATTAATATCTATATATTTCATCCTTCTCCTTGAAGAAAAGACTTCTAAATAAAGATGCCTCTCCATTAAAGGCAGTATGTACTACTAAAATCCTTTTCAATTGAGAAAATTCTGTCAATGACTCTAGAGCCTAGGCTGGCTCCAGCACCAGCCTGGTCTCCAGGAACACTAAAACCATGTGGTTAGCCCTGGGAGCAGATGCAAACTCAAAGCACATTCATTCCCTGTTTGCCACCCTTCCCATCTTCCTGTTGCTCTGGCAAGCAGTACATTCTGTTTGGGTTCATGCTGCCTACAAACCTCATCAGCCTCTGCAGTGACTCTTTTAGGAGAGACCTTGTCCACTGTTAGCCATGCAGGTCAAACACCAACTGTTCAGACCTACCCTCTATCCAGGTAAAACTGCCTTTGAAACATGCAAAGAATAAATCACATTCCAGCAGGCACAACCTGCTCCAGCCTTAGGCCCACACGAAACAGAGCTGTGGCGGGCACAGGGTCAGGGTTGGAACACTGAGCCACCCTCTGAGAGACGAGCACATTGCCATGGCAGGAAACAGCAGGTTCAGAAGCAGCTCTATGGCTATTTCACTGATGCTGTAACTGTTTTTCAGGTGAGCACTACCAGCCTGACCACAGCAGCAGCTCAGCTGTGACAAAAGTGACAGGCCTATGAAACATAAATCAAACTGGAGCAGGCTACCACTGCTCAAGCGAGACCCTCAGGGACATCATTCCTTGCTTCTGATCTGCCCCTGCCTTCTATAGCTATGTGCAGACACAGGTTTTGTTCTGTGAGAAGTAGTTGTGTGTAACTACAAAAAAACACCACATGTCCTTGTCCTCCCAAATACCCATGCTTGGAAGTAAAAGGTATTTACTCAAATATATTTTTAATTGGTAAAGCAAACAGACATGAATCTGAATGCACAGCGGGAAGGAAGAGAGTGAAGGATGAACAATTTTATCATTGTTTAATAGGACAGGCTAGTGCTCCAAGTCCTTTGGAAATCTGACAGTTGCTTTGAATACAAAGCTGTGAATGTGGCAGAAAGCAGATCTACTCCCTGTCAGTGCACAAGCTGCACTCCATAGTTCAGGGCTGAGGAAATCTCTCTTCAGGCCAGTGCGGCAAAATCAGTTTCCACTAAGAAACCAGACTGATCCTTAACCAAGGAGTAGTTCTGTACATCACACATACCTTTTTTCCTTCCCCTAAGGACAGCTCCTTCCATTACAGACTCTCCTTTGCTGTTAATTGAAGCGCACCTGTTTCCTGAGTGAGAAACACCTGTGTGTGGGATTACTCCAGTCCATTGTTCATTGTCTCCATCCAATCCATTTTACAATTGTCACCTTTAGCACAAAGGGAAAGCTCCTTTTACATCCTAGACCTGAGAACAAAAAGCTTATGAAAAAGCCAATTCTCCCCTCCTCCTCAAACTTCAACAAGGAATATATTATTTTTCACTGTGCCTTTGTCATTTCAACATAAAAGAAAAAGTCAGTGACATTTTCAAGTTTTGTTGTGTACCAGCAGGGTTTCAAATACTGCAGAAGAACATAATTACATTTACAGGAACTTTTGACTGGAATTTAAATGTTGCAACAGCTATAATAGTCTCTTAGAGATAAGAAAAATAGGCATTTAGCTCAAAATGTATGTTCTGATTAAAATGAAAATGGACACCACCTTTTTACTGGAGTTCCTTTTGGCATCTAAATGTTTTTACATATAGAAAAGATTTTCCAAACCATCAACTTCCTATGGAGAGAAAAATACACATCTTACTATTTAATCATTCTCAGCTGAAATACTGTAAAAGGCATAACATGAATTTAATAAAACTGATAGAAAGTTACCTCCTCCCATTCTGATATTTAATTATATCTCATTAGAAAAGCAAAAAATAGTGCAAATCAAAGTCCATGAATCAGCTGTTTATTTATTTATAGGCATTGATATAGTGCTCATCACCACAGCAACCAGGAACCTTTTTTTCTTCTTGTTCAAAGGAAGAGTTGTAATTTCAAATTGTGATCCTTTGATGTCACAGTGCAAATAGGTACTTAAGTGTTGTGCAGCAAACACTCCAGGCAGGTGCCTGAAGTATGCAAACCAAGTCAAAGGCGCGATGAAAGAGACAGAAACAGAGAAAGGAAAAATTAAAGGAAAGGAATCATCAAACAAGTGAGAAAAAGGGAAAGAGTAAAGGGCTTTCCTATGAAAATCCATGGTGTGCTGTGTCCCACAATAAGCCATGACCACCCCAGTACTTTTTACCTGTAATAACAAGTGGTTAGTTAATAGAGAACAGTCCAATTAATGACGACCAATCAACAAGTTCCAAATTTATCCTGAAGGTACTGGTGAAGATTCTTAAGTAAGGATTTCTAAAAACATAGTAGCTTAAAAATGAGGCTGCAGAGGGCTGTCTCCCTTTTGAGAACAGAGAGGTCAGGAGCCTTACTTTGACTACCACTCTTTTCTGATCCCTCAGCAATTAGGCATTCCCAAATTCCCAGAGAATTAATAGACCTTTTTAAAAATACCATCTGCTCACAAAGCATCAAAGAAATGTGTAAATTAGAACAGTGCTCCTGCATACACCATTATAGAATGAATTACTAGGTATCTCCTAAAATTGCAGTATCCTCATAATACTGCTGGGAACTTTTTTGCAGACCCCCAAAAGAGACTGAAATTGGTTTTACACTATTTCATCTGGCTCCTTCTCACCACTGTATAGATGATATATATATATATGAAAAATGTAGTAGGTCAGATTCTTTGTAAAGCTAATGAATTTCTAATTGGGACATAAAGGGGGGGAAAAAAAGTCTCTGGCCTGTTGTCATTTTGTTATATAGGAGACATTATCAGGATTTCCTCAAGACACCAGTATGTGATTACCTTCAAAGCTGTATTTAGCTTGATCCTAACTTCCTCATAAGCCGATACTGTCCAAAGCAGTTAAATAAGGAGTGTTCAGTTGTTCCTTTGTTCCTAAACTAAACACATAAATATTTACTCAAGACTCGTGGTTATTTTGTAGTCTTTTTTTATACTGTATTCTAAATAGGGCAGAAGCTGCATGTATGACAGCAGGAAAAGTGACAAGTTCCTTATCTGGAAAAGCACCAGCAGGCACTGTTATGAGAGCAGACCAGCTCTTTTAAAGTGGATTGATGAAGCTATTTTTAAAAGCACCTAATAACATCACAGAGTAGACTCTGATCTCAGCAAAGGTGAGCTGCACAGCTCAATACTCCTGGGAGGCAGCTAATGAAACTGAAGCTTGTCATACACAGACTGCGTCCAGTAATTGGCTTTGAACACTTGCAGCTGAGCCTCCCCCCGTGCTGAGCTCAATGCCCCGCTCACAGCTTGCACCAAACGCAGGCAGAGCCACACGCTGTCTGGCACAGCCAGGTGTGAGAGGCCCTCTCTCTCCTGCCCGTGCCACCAGGCACAATCTGCATACTCAGAAGGCAAAGAAATAAACCAGCTTTCTCCCAGCCCCTCACACCTACCAGCTGGCTTCCAGGACAGGGAGAGACAGTTGTGCAGGGAAGGTGGCAAGTGGTGTCGGAGCAGGTGGTGTGCTGATGGAGAAGGGAACACGTTCTACTACAGAAGGTGAAGGAAAAGGGGGAAGACCTAAAAGGAGAAGGAAGCGGGTCCCATGTCATGCCTTCATCTAGCACAGCAGAACCACCAACAAATGCTAACCCTCAGTCAGTGCTCTGTGCCAATGGTGCAACCTCCCTTGGGGACAGCCGCTGGCTCCCCCACAAAGGCAGACAGCAAAACAGGGCAGCATCACTCATCTTCCCCAAAACTCTACTTACCTACTTAGCCCACTCTTCCCTGACCTCTATGGACCCACAGACCCACCTCTCAATGTAAACTTCAACACTGAATTCTGCAACTACCCCAGAACACAACCTAAGAAAATACTGTTCCACAGTGTCAGAAGACTGTCCTCTTGAAGAAATTTTATCCACATAGCTGAGGACCTCTGTTCTGGCTCTGTGGTTTAATGCTCTCCTTTGTGCCACCTTCTCTTTCATGATTCTTCCTACCTCCCACTATTTCCTAGAAAAATCCTCTCCTTCACAGCCTAGATACACCCTGACTGGAAAGGCCATTTTAAATAGAAAGCAGTTTCTTCTGCTGAAAAAAGTCACCTGCGGCTCTGATCATTTGATAGTTTTACTCGTGGAAGATCTCTAAGTCTCTGCGTTTTAAAACATTTCCTAAAATCTTTGCTACGTTAGAGCACAGGACAGATACATTAAAAACTCTGGGGAGCAGCAACTGAACTGTGAGCTGATGTCATAGGGAACCGTTTAAACCCACAGCAGTTATGGAACACTTTAAAGCAACAATTCTCAAGAGAAAGAGGGTGAGAAAAAGGGGAATGAGAATATCCAGTTTCCAGATGATTGAAGCAAACCTCAGTAAGTTCGCAATGAGCTGCAACTCAGGAGACTGGAAATTTAACTGGAAAGACATTTCCATACAGTCAATCCATTTTGTACAATAAAGAGCAGGCTCCAAGTAATTAGTCCCAAAACATTACCCCAGCACCTAGAGTGCATGTTCATGGCACACTTCACAAGTGTTGGAAGCTGAACTCCAGCTTTTGATGACAGCTAATTAAAACACAAAAGTGAGACTCCAAGTAAAACTGCCACCTTGCAATCATAAACCATTCAAAATGCACTCTAGCAGAAAAGCAGACTGCAAAGCAGCTTTCCTGTATCTAGTTCACGCGTTTGGAATCTACCACGGTTTTGAAAATTACATTGCAAAATAAACACCCTGTCTTAGAGCTGATGTGTTTAGCATAAGTCAGATTTGTTTCAGGGAGAACGTCCTTGCAGAGAATAAGAGCTCTTTTAGCTCCTAGCTAAGTCAAAGCTTGAGCTAACAAGCCAATCAATCAGTTCAAGCGTTTTGAGATTGCTCTTAAAAGGAGCTGTTTCTATTTTTTTACCAAAGTCAGCAGTCACCCTTTAAAAGTCAGCATTTGTCAATAGTTACCCAGCTATGGCACTGGCGTGAAAACACTGGCATGCTCCCTTGGCTTGAGTAGTTTTTCAGATAGAGTCCTTACTCGAATCACCAGTTTGCCTCTCCAATTTATTTCTTTTCCCAAACATGCAGACTTTATCTTTATAATCCATTTAAACACGGGGTTAATTGAGGGGGGCTGGAAGGGAGCGAGGGGAGCCAGCAGATACGGGTGAGCCCACGCTCGGAATATGCATGTGCAATGCCTCCAGGCAAGATGCACAGGCAAGAGAAACTTTTCCACCATGCTTAGTCAGCACGCAGTAATTAAAAAGGCGCAGAGTATGATAAGCCCGGCATCCGTATCCATTGGGGCAAACTCGCTAATTCCTTGCTAAGCTTTCAAAGCCCGAAGACGGGTGTCGGCGGGCTAAGTGGGTGGTGTCCCAAAGCACGCAGCCATCAAGAGGAGAACATAATTACATCTTCACCTGCCCCAGCAGGCTTTAAACCTGCAGCGCCTTTGACCTCTGGGGAGGTTATCAGAGTTGCAATTGAATAGCTGCCTGCAGGAGCGGGCTCCGCTCACGCTCACTGCGGGCTGTCGGGCCGAACAGCTCTCGCTGCCCGCCTGTGCAGAGGCGCCGCGGCGCCAGCCCCACTCCGGGAGGGTTCCCTGGCTTGTCCGCCTCCCCGCCGTGGGGTCGCCGCCGACCACGAGGGAGACGGCCCGGCTGCCCCCGCTCCCCCATCACCCGCTCTTCTATCCAGGAAGGAGACGGCAGCCGCCGCCGACACCCCTCACGAACCGCCCCCTGCGGGTGCCAGCGCCGACCCCCGCCCCGCGGCCGCCCCGCGCCGCCTCAC
>VWYI01008487.1:13327-79607 GCA_013399455.1 Anthoscopus minutus | reverse complement strand
CCTCGGCCTGGCCCGGCCCGGCCCCGCCGCCCCGGCCGCCTCCTGGCTCACGGTGTCCCCGCCCGCCGCCGGGGCGGGAGGGCCTCTCAGCAGCAGCCGCGCATGCCCAGTGAGGGCGAAGGGGATTGTGGAGGCTGGGCTACGCGGGGGTGTCGGGGTGGTCGTGCTGCCTCCGCGTTCAGCGCACAGCTTGTCCCCAGTTCTGCCCCCGCGTTCGGCGCGCACCCTGCCTCCGGCCCTGCTCGGGGGTGCTCCGCGCACACCCTGCACCCGGTGCCAGCTCCCACACCTGCTCCCACCGCAGCCTGGCGGGTTCCCATCCCGTCTTCCTCTCCCCGGGCTGCCCAGCCCTTGCCTCCTCGGCTGATCAGTTTCCTGGAGCCCTCTGCTTTTCCCAGCCGTCGGCGTTGCCCGCCTGCAGCTCCTCATCTTTCTCCCAAATGTCCTCCAGTCTCCACAGAATCATAGAATCATCAAGGCTGGGAGAGACCTTTCAGATCATCCAGTCCAAGTGTCTACCCTGCACTATTGCTGTAAACAATAAAGAACTAAACAACTGGTGCTGGCTAAACAACTTCAGCCAGCACCAGATCCAAGTGCCTCTTGAACAGCTCCAGCGGTGGAAACTTCAACATGCCCCTGGGCAAACCTGTTGCAATGCCTGACCCCCCTAACAGTGAAAATTTTGCTTCTAATATCTAAATCTCCCCAGTCCCAGCTTAAGGCAATTTCCTCTAGTCCTCTTGCACTAGGTATGGCAAAAGAGACATGCCCTCACCTCACTGCAACCTCCCTTCAGGTGGTTGTAGAGGGCACTAAATGTCTCCCCCGAGCCTCCTCTTCTGCTGTACCTCCCTCCCATCACCTGCCCACTCTGTCCTTCCCCTGTCCCTCTGGGTCCCTTTCTTGTTCTCTGCTTCCCCTGCTCGACAGGTTTCTTCCTTGCTGCCCACGTTCCTTGTCCTCTTCCACTCAGGAGATGCTAAAGCAGAGGGCAGCCATGCTTATGATGAGTACACAGCTCCAGATCCACCCAGAAAACCTGACAGATCACAGGCACCTGCATCCTTAGTGGAGGAAGGTTCCTTCCCACCAAGGAAATTGTGACAGCGGTGGCAGGTTACATTCACATGGTGGTGTTTGCTATGGTCAGGCTTCACCAGAGCAACCCAGAGACCATTACAGTTTGAATAAACCACCAAGAGCATGCTGAGCCTGCAACAACAGGTAGAATTGCTTGAGAGGGTGAACACATGTGTGTGTGTGTGTGACAGCATCTCTGCTCTTGGCCTTTCCCAAAGTCAATGGGGCTTTTGCATTCACTTCACTGAGGCTTTTGTTTCTCATGGGAGCTTCCCATTTCCAAGCCCATACAGAGCGCTCACTCAATGGGAAGGACAGATAGAGGTTTGGTAGCGTCTTTCACATTAGTGGTGTTTGTATGCAAAGCTAAATGCTCCCAGAGTGACAGGACTGCTAAACATGCATGCAGGAATTTAATATAAAAGTTCAACCACTGAAAAGTTTGCTCCTGAAAAGCTGCTAATCATTTAGGGAAAATCAAATCTAAAAGCTTAGTGCTCCTTCCTCCAGCCTCTTTTTTTTTCTGCCTTACAGATTTTGTAGCTAATAATCTGAAGAATTATCTTGTATTACGAGAGATACACATGAGAACTGAGGGTTTTCAAGAATGCTTGTTGCTGCTTAAAATTTAATTTTGTTACAGCCTCTATGAATTTTAGTGTGGAGCTCCCATGGACTGACAAGGCAAATGTCAGGCTTCTGAGATTTGTGTTTCAGTCTGTTCAAGAACTATTATACTAATGAAATCCATTGCAAGAGATACCATTCACTCTGTTTCTTGTTAAGTTCCTGAGTTATAGTCCAGTCTTGGATAAATTTCAGAATGCTGGACCCACATTCCTTTAACTGGAGCAACAATGCCAAATAATCATTATCATCATAATTTTCATTATTTCATTGGAATTTTCACTGGAATAAAAAGTCACTATTTCAACAGTGTTTAGACATATCTATTAATCTTCCCAAAGCATTTGTGAGTAGAAATCCTGACTAAGATTTCACAAATACCTGCTTGCATATTCACATAAATGTCACCTGCAGTGCTATTTTTCCTCCTTGTTATGAAATATTTAATGGACAAGTCAAAAGCCAGACACTACAGTAATTTGAATCAAGTGGCCAATCTCGTATCACAGACAATGAATGGCTAAAAACATAAGACATAATCGTTCAAGAAAAAAAAACCCACCCATAAGCTGAAATGTGTTTCTATGAAATATTCATAGGGTTGTGGTGATTTATTGTCATGTCTGCTTCAGAATAACCTGCAATGGGAAAAAGAGCATAATCTGATAAACTTTTCATGCAAAACAGTTCATTCATTATTCCTGGAGTAAGAAGTTGGAGTAAGTAAGTAGACCCACATGTGCTTAAGCACATCATTTATACGGGGTAGGGATGCATTTTCTTCAATGCGAGATTCTACAGGGGATACCTACAGGAAGCAATGTGAATGTGCTAATGGCAGAGACAATCCCTTCAGGTGCCCAGGCATAGATGCCTAGTGCAATTTTGGACAGTTTAGGTTGCCCAAGACATCTGCACAAGGCTGATAGGTACAATATGGGGCCTAGAAGAAGATGCTGCCTGGTCTGAACTTGAGCTTCAATGTAGTGTCACTCAGTTTTATTGCCCAAATCACTTCTGATGTGACCATTCAGGGAATAAATCAGGTTTTACAGACAGGCAGAGGATAAGCTCAAAACTGGGAGCTAGAACTGTTGAGCCGCCCTTGCAGTTCAATAGACAGAGCTGTATCTCAAACCTGAAACAAACACTGGAATGTTTCCAACTGCTATGTCCTCTCCTCACATCACCTTCTACACTTGGGCTATAGCTCTCTCTGCATGTGCAGCCTCTTTCAATGAGAAAACACCAGAGAATTGGGCCCTGGAAGCTGACTCCACCCAGCAGAGTCATTGATGTGCCTGCTTATGAGCATCCACACACAGGACTGCAGTATTTCAATCCTTGCTCAGCTGAAGTCAGCTCGATCCACTGCCTTCTTTGTTATGTGTCTCTGTGTGAGGCTGTCTCAGCTTTATGGGCCATTTACCCAATGCCTCTGCTCTGCCTTGCTTTTCATTACCTCTGTATGGGCACTTGTGCTCTTATCATTTCCACAGCAGGACAGAGAGCAGGATCTACACAAGCTATTAGTAGGATCTTGCTGGGATTTAGACACTCAGATTTTTTTAAATGTCAGCTTTGTAAAATGCATTTGGTGGGGGTAGTGGGACGCACAATCCCAAAGGATGTGGCAGTGTGCCTGTGGTATAATCAACTCAGCAGAGCCTGTGGACCAACAAGCCGGTATGTAAAACTGGATGAGCACCAGTGATTCTAGTCTTGTAAGCGGTAATAAGCAACATCCATGGAGTGTGCTGCTGCCTAATCATCCTGCCAAGGAAAACCATTTCAGCCAAAAACATCAGTGAATCCATTTGAGACTGAAGGTACCTTGGACCTCTCTGCGCATCCGCTCAGCATATGCTAAATGTGGACAGCAGAGAGAGCTGAACAAGGGACTTTGAAAGTACTATATGCCTCAAACCCCTCTTACAAATTCATGTAATTCACTAAAGAAATTATACATATTCATGTCATTTTACCTCAGGACTATGAATTTGTTTGGAGGGGATAAATGCTTTCTTGCCTCCAAAGAGCAAGATTTCATTAAACTGTCTCTCTTTTGGAAAAAGCAAGCAGTGACCCCAATCTCTGCTGTACCTGGCAGCCAGTAATAGCTGTATCATGATCAGTATCTGCCCTCTAGTAGCAATTTTTCAAACACTGATGTTGAACACATGCAGGAGTAAAAAAGAAATAAATCTACTGCTGAGCAGCTCTGCCACTGAAATGACTTGTACCTATGAGGCAGTGAGGATGCTGGGTGTTCTGAAAGCACAGCTCTGATCCCAGTGTTCCACTCCTTAAGCCCAAGGACTAGGTAATTGCTGGTGTTGCCAAGAAAGTTAGGGCTTTGTTTATCTTGTTGCAGGTAAAATGAGGTGAAATGAGCACAGGTGCTGTTAAACAGGTAAGCAAACATGACTATTCTATACAAAGAGAGATCAAAAAAAGACTTCTTAGGATGACAGTTAAAACTATCCACTAGTTTCATGGTGATACTAAGAGAACAAGAAGACTTCCCAGTCCCACAAGCAGGGCACCAACCCCTGCTTCTGCTGCTAGCAGTTGGATCCCACTGAGCACAGAAGTGAGCAGCACATGGCAATCCGCACAAGCATGACAGCAAAGCAATGGAGAAAGTGGCTCTTTCCTAGCTCCTTCTGGAGTGGTGACAGCTTCTGCTTGGTTTTGGAGTGGTCTGCTTAGTTTGGAATGCAGGACAGTTAGATAAGCAAACACCTGATTTATTTAGCCATTCACTTATTTAACAACATGGTGCAGGCGAACTATGAAGCAGTAAGGATTTTTTCCTTATGACAGGAAATCCATTCATATATGGACTTGAAGTAGATGTTTCTATTAAATATAGAAAAAGACTTGCACTAATCTAAACTGAACTAAATATAAATCTCCAAAATACAAAAAGGAATAGATGGATACTAGTGACAATGAATAAAAAAGACAGAAAAATGGAGAAATACAATGACAGTTGGCATCAACAGATGTGCCAAAAGCTCCCTTCTATGACAAAATGACTGTCTCATGAAATATTAGCAGCTATCCAAAACTGGGAAAGTGTGAAAATCTTGTTGCTGTATAAATTATCTAAGACACTCCTGCCAATTATAGACTTGCTGTGAGGAAGAGAGATATTGGTAATCATGACAGCAACTGTGTTCGAGTGTCATGTGAATATTCTTGGGCAATTATTCAAATCAATCATTTCTTGTTCGTGTAGGAAAGATTCATCACTCTTAGTACTTCTTGTCACTCAACAACTGAATTGATGATGCTCTGCTATCTGTGGCATTCTGTAGTCTGCCTCTTTAAGGTGACAGCACTGTCACATATTTAACTGCTGAGGTGAAGAGCTGTCCAGCAGAAAGCAGGAGAGCATGGGCCCAGAATCCACAAGAAACATTACACAAGTCATAAGAGACCAGTTCCCTTCTGTGCTGAGCAGTGTCCCACCCAGAGGCGTTTCTGGAAATGGCAGGAGCAATGTTGGCTGTTGCCACTGTGGCAGGGCATGAGAGGGCTGTAGATGCAGGGGGAATGCAATCCATTTAATCTCTCTTCTTCCATACGGGATGTATATGAGACCTGCTAGCCATGTCTTGCCATTACAAATCCTCCAGCTTCAGTGCCTGGCATCTCTGTTCATTGAGAATGACTCCCATATTTGATGATGCTCTTGCCTCTTGCTTTCCCAGCCCTGTGTGCTCTGACCTACCCTCTCACACCTGCTTAGAGACAGCCTCCTACCACCACAACTTCTTGCACACTCCCACCCTTCCTGGCAGGAATTCCTCTAACACAGGGCTGTGTCCTGCTTCCATGAGGATTATTGTTGGTAGGAGACATAACTAAAAATGTGCAATGTCTCTTTGTATTCACCAAGCTGTGACTACATAAATTTTGATCTTTGACTTGGCTTGATACATCTGGTCTTACCTTCCTTTTTTCCTTCCTTTCCTTATATCATGAGGTATAATTTATCAATTAACTCTTTGTTTTTAATTAATATGCTCCATCTATTCCTTCTGCCTCTTCTTGCAAACTATGCATGTATAAGGGCTGATTCCAGCCCGTTGTCACAAGGGGATGCATTAAAGTTGCAAATCTGCCTTTGCAAAGCCTTAAGTGCCTGATTTTGTAAATTAAATAAAATACCATCTAGATGTTACTGCTAAAAGTACCCAGTATCAGCTGAGTTTCAGTACCACAGGGCTTCCCTGATTCTGTTTGAGAAACGAAACTAACACCAGCAAATGGTAACTTGAAATGGATTTTGTTCTTTAATAAAATAACAAAGCAAAGTCTTCAGAGAGGAGTAGTTTCCTTTTTTCTACATGCGAGTGTTTGTAACAAAATAAAAGAGTGTTTAAGTCTTCAGGCTGGTGATAACAAATAGAGATGTGGTTCACCTCGACTTTCACATGCTCTGTCTCTCTTTTCAAAGAGCTTCTTTCCTTTATTCATGAGCTCTTCGGGGACAGGATTTTTAGTGGTTCTTTCTGCCAGCTTGTGGTTAGCAGAATATTTGCTTTCCATTTTTTTTTTCTAAAGCATGTGTTGTGGCTCCCAAGTAACCATCTGTAACTCTCTGAAAAATATCCAGTAGCTTGCAGCTAGAATATATTTTGGGATATCTAGTTTGTCACTGGTTAGCTCAGATGAGAGAATTTTGGGGTTTTTTGCTTTAAGACTGCTTATGCCACAGATACTCCTCACACCCTGGATCCCTTCTGTACCTCTAATGAGCTATGATGCCCTTCATTCACATAGGTTTTGGCAGTGCATATCCTATTTTTAGGAACTTATTTTATAGGAAAAGAATCAGTTTTTGTATGTTATATCTCCATAGCAAAAGTGTGAGGTCTGGACATAGAAGATAACTATCCCTGCTTCACTTGAACAGTCCGGCCTCTTGCTCTTTGTATTTGTTTTTTGTAAGATGTGAGCTTTGCCCCAGTGTAGCATAGCCTAACTTTCTTCACCTTAATTTAATAACACACGGATATGAAATAAGGAGGCATAATACCTCCTCCCAAGGCTGCAGCTTGAGACCTGTGTCCATCCTGCAAAACAGTGGGAAACATCAAGCCTAATGCTAAGAAATCACAGTCTTCCTTTGGGACAGTTACTTTAATTTTCAGCAATTTGTTTTTTGCATGCATGCACAACAATTGTGGTTCCAAATCCAAATGGGGATGAGTTACAGTGATTCATCTGCTCTATAAACCCTGCTGCCCTACCTGGGGTAGTGGTGGTCATTGCATCCTTCTCCCCCCTGCAGAGGAGTCTGGACTAGCTGGCTCCTGCCTGAAAATGTTCAGATCTTCCTTCTTAGTGAGAGCAAGTGCTCTCTTTATCTCTTCTTCTGAGGGCCAAACTGTGACAGAGAATGGAAACTGGTTGTCCTGCTTTTCAGGATGATCCTGTTCCAGGCCAGCCAGAAGGCAATGCCGACTACCAATCCTAGTGTGGCATTGTTTTCAAGTGGGAATGTTTGGTCCCAGTGAACTTTCCCACAACTTAACTAGAACCTTGCTTTCCTTGACAGCAGCCCTAGGTACAAGGGAAGTGAACTGGGAGACCTAGGCCAAGTAATAAAGCTGGCTCTCTTGTTGGATTCTGTTTGCCCCAAGAAGCTAAATTTTTAATTAGAACAGCAAAATAAATGAAAACAAGGCAAAGAATAGTGCTCCACTTCTCTGAAAACATAGAGCCTCAAGGATGTAATATGAATTCAGTAATATAAATCAGTCTGTTTGATGGAGAATTCATACATAGGGTGGAAAAGAACTCTCCAGAGTGACAGCAACACAGGTATTATTTTGCCTTGCCTTGCCTTGCCTTGCCTTGCCTTGCCTTGCCTTGCCTTGCCTTTTTCTTAGTTTTTCCTTTTTTCCCTTTTTCCTTTTCTTGTAGTGGAAAACATATAACATTTGCTTGCATATTTGAGCAAGAAGTTTGGCTCCTTCCATTCATGTCACAGCAAGACAGAGCATCTCTCAGACAGGATAATTTCCCTACTCCTTCAAAGCACCACTGTCTGTGAGCATGCCTCAGCTCTCCCCTCATGCACTTTGTGCTGACAGAAAAATCATCTCCATCTGAAGCTGCTCCATCTCCCTGCAGCTACAGCCCCCTGTGAGCTGCAGCTGCCTCCCCCCTGCTCCCTCACTTAGAGATGACACATCCCATCTCATTTATATTATTAAAATGATTTCCACGGGGTCACCTTCTGCTTCACGCCTGAAATGATATAGAAAATTAAGCTCTTCCTCTTGTGCCACTTGGATTTAAATAGTGGATTTTAAATCTGTCCTCTCTTCTTGATCCTTTAATTTTCCACAGGCAGCAAGACTGCAGTGGCAACTCCTAGTAACTGCATTAGATGTTAAAAAAAAGAAATCACAGGCGCATCGACTCACATGATATTATGATGAGTGAGGTGGATAATAACAAACATGCAGTACTTCAGTCACACACTGGGTCTCTTTCCATTTTCTTCACAGAAAATCTAAACAACCCGCTGTGTGGAGTACGAAAAAGGTTGTATCAAAAGAACATCTGCACATTAGCGTAGTGATTAGCTTGTAGAGTAGCACCCAGTGGTGAACGGGCTTTTATCTTCCTTTCCACACACAAAAATATGTGTCACGTGAAGGAATGCTTACACTAAATTGAGACCTGATGTCTGTTGTGACTTCTCAAGCATTTCATCAAAAGTATTTCCTTGCAGGTGAGTTTGGCAAAAGGCATTGGGCTGTTTAAGGTAAAGTGTTGGACTTTTTTAGAAAGTGTAATTGCAATTACTGTGTTTCACAGGCAAAAATGCTGCCAGGAATGAGTAATTCTTGGTATGGGATGCAGACAATACAGTAAATATGCAAACCAATACTTTGGAAATTGTTTCTTTCACTTAAGCTTGATTTAAATGTGTGAATTCTTTGCAGCTCTCTGGTATTTCCTAGTCTTTACCATTGTCTTTCTTTATTCCGGGTCTGAAAGAAGCTGCTTCCATATGGAGAGCTGGAGCAGCCAAGAGTTATATTCACCAGCAATGCACTAATCAAAGCATTCAGAAGCTGCCAATCCTCATGGTCCCAGATTAAAGCTAATCTTTGTAGCAGTACTATTAGGTTTTCTTGCTTCTTTTTCCAAATCAAATAGTGTTGGCACTCTCTTGTGAAGAACACTGGGTCAGATGGTCTGAGAGGTTAGTCCTGATGGCAATTCCCGTGCTAACTCAGATGCAGCTGCAAGCCCAATTACATTCAGTTTAGGTGACAAAACAATCCTTTGCATTTTTTCACTGTGTGCAGCACAGTTCTGTTGGTTCTCACCTGAGTACTGGAGCAGGGATGGAAGGAAGGAGGAGCTTTTGTCCTTTCTTTAGGCGAATGACGGAGCTATTCCACAGAGAAGGCTACACAGTAAAAATTAGTCCAACTCTTTCATAGTGGCTAGTAACTAAAGACATAGCTGTTTAAAGAAGCACTGGGCTATCTGTTCAGCCTTCCTTGCAGCATATCCTTCTATCCAGAGCACACTCCAGAATGTGGCTGGGGAGTGAGATGGGTCAGAGACGCTGGAAAGATGAAAGCTATTGGATTAGCATTTTTGTCCTAGGGGTGTAATAGAAATCTTTAGTAAGCAAAGCCCAGGCGTGAAAAATCACATTGTAGCTTGAAGATGAAGTCCAATTTTGAGCTGAAATTCAATCCCTTTAGCAGTCTCAAGGCCAAAGTATGCACAGAGACTCTGTAAGTCCTATTTTCAGGGTGTCAGCAGCACATCGATCCCTCTGCTGGTTTCTTCCTCTGTACATGAATGAATTGGATCCAGAGCACATGCTCATGTCAGAGCACTGCTGTAGGTCATGTTTGCAGACAACTTTACCTGTTCCATAATCAAAGATTAAAAGAAAATCTGACCGGAGGAGTGCTGACCCATTCTCAAAATTTAGAGGTGAAAGTGATCTGGGGTCTTTTAATAAACTGTTAAAAAAGTAAAATTGCAAAATACCACTCTTCTGCATGGAAACCTCAAGGCATATTCCCACCTTTGAGTCTAACTTGTAGACTGTATTCCTCTTCTGTTCCATTTTACAAGACATAGTGATATTCTGCCTCGTAAAGAAGGTCTGTGCAAAACTCCTCTGAGCTGTAAAAATCTGATTCTGCTGATAGGACTCTTATGGACAAATTTATGCTACAGAACATTTCTTCAAATAGACAGCAGATGTAATGTGTGACTGTGACAGTTATAGTCCAAGCCTTTCAGCTGTGACTTTGGTTCTAGGATCATTAACTCCTGTAGGATTACCCACCAAAGCAGTCTTAGTTTTCTAGTCACCACACAATCTGCTCAAGGACAGTCTTCATGCAGAACAAGGAATACAATTAGGAGCCACAGGCAGCACTCTGAGACCAGGCAGCCTCAGACAATCATGCCCCCTACTGATATTTGAACGAAAGTGGTGTCTCAAAGAGCTGGCAATGGCAGCAAGGTTGATAAAAGCAGCAAGAACACGTGTGAGGACCGCAGACAGGCAGCTTGAGGCTCCAGACAATTAAATGCATAGCACGGAGGAAAATAGCTGCTCAGAAGAAAACAGATTTTGAGAAAAGGCTGGTTTGAAGATCTTGTATTTTTAGGATGAAGGAGTTTCAGTAGCTAAAAGTTAAAATTTTGCATTTCTGCTGCCACAGAAGCCCACAGACTTCCCATCCAGGACCAGGGAACTCTGGGCATGGGCTGCTTGAGAGCTGCAGGGACACCATGAGCACAGCTCACACCAAGATTTTGCAGACCCATGTCACGGTCAATGTTGCATACAGACAGACCGTGGTCACCTCACTTGGAAAAGGAAAAAACAATTGTATTTTATACTCGGTATCTGTGCCCTGGGAGTTACAAACTTGCATTTTTAAAGTTAAAATGAAGCTCAGATATTTGAGCAAAAAGACTGCTGCTTAGTTTTCTCATCTTCCCAGGAACAACGACAGGCATTCTGTTACATCCACTGATGGCTCCAGTGAACTTCCTGTGAGGTGCAATCGACTCTGTGGCTCAGTGGAAGTTTCTGTATTTCCATCCACACACCTTCAGCAAGCCTTAAATCATCCAAGGAGCCACATCTATGCAAAAAATATTCCGTGGTCTGGGAGGGAAGAACAGCCTCCTTAGCCACAGAAAATCTGTTTGATCTCTGGGGATCAGGGCGAAAAATTTCAGTCAATAGTCTTGTGGACTGGGAGGCTCAGGGCAAGAGACAGGAGCTGGCTCTGATGCTACACTTAGGTGAGTTACTTTCTACTGTAAACACAGCCTGAGTTTCCAAACAGCTTCTTGCTGCCTATAGACTTGCTCAGAGAGTCAAGGTAACTTCCTGCTAAGTTTGCTGTGGCAGACTGTCAGCATCAGATGAATACAGCATTTGCAAAAATAACAAGACACCTTAAGAAATCAGAAAAGTGAGGTTGCATTTTATTATTACTGCTACCCAAAAACAACTATGTATTGGTGTGCCCTTGGGAATACATTCAGGCAGTGAAATCCAGTTTCCTTATCATGTGCAGCAAACGCTGTGAAGTTAAAACCCTCGGAGGCTTCTTAAGCTTTTATCACTGGATTTATGTCAACAAAATAGCATGGAAAGTGTATTCAAGTGGTTATTATGCACCACTCTGATCAGGCCACATGAAGTTGTATCTGGCACCTTGTATGGAAAGGAAATCTGCTTTTGATGGAAACTAATGCATGGTTAATTTGCTACATTAGCATGTGATAATTAGTAAGCAGGGCTTATGATGTATTACAACGACATCTTAGTATGCATGCATGCAAATAGACACATAATATATCAGTGTGTTAAATGCAAGCATCTCTAGGACAGAAGGTGATATAAACAAATCTAAGCGAAGTTTTGGACATAGAATGATGGCTGCATAATGAGTGGCTCAATTTACAGTCCAATAACATATTATATATTCCTCTGCACACCCTGAACAGTGTGCATATATTAAATCTCTAATCTGTCTACTTTCATATTCCTGAATATATTAGGACTTTCTGTGGTTCTTTCTTTTTTAAATTGCACAATCCAGGGTCACTTAAATAGTTGCAGCTTGAAAATGAACACTGTGGCTATGTCAGAGCAGGACATCTAATCACGCTCAGTTTTGTGCATCTGTAACCATGGTGACTTTGTGGCTGCAGCTTTCCCCAGACTTAGTATAACCTGGGGTGGATAAAGGCATGCTTCTCCGTCTGGTGTGGATGTCACGTACAGGATCTCTTAGGATACATTTTTAATTACTATGTTCTCTTAATTACTTCTTCTGATTTCCCTGGTGAATTGCTTTTCTCAAGTTTCAGTGACTCATTGTGAAACCAAGTGATATCTCTGCCGTCTTCAGTCAGGAAAATTCATCCCAGACCTCTGCACCTTCTCAAGGACAACACTTGTCTGAAAAGCAATGCAATCTGGTGCTTTGTGCTTGTGGCTACCGACCAAACACGGTGTTTTACAAGTGCAGATCTCCTTCCCTCGGCTGCTGGCCTTGCCAAGCCACACTGGAGAGGGTGGCTGTCCTGTCCAAAGTGGCCTTTGAGGGCAGCCCTGCTTTGGCTGCAGGCTGCCTGAGCTCAAGGTGGCCTCCACCGTAACATCTCCTCTCAGGGAGGTGCAAGGACAGGGGTGTAAGGACAAGGGAGGCTCTCATCACCCCTTGGCCATTTGGTCCCTTCCATGGCTGTCAGGCACTCTGGACATAGGCTCATACGCCTGTGGCACATGGTGCCATAGAAAAGCTGTTTTGGTGTTCAGGGGGGAAGCTGTGGGGTGCCCAGCACATATATCCCATTCACTGGGAGCTACAGGCAGCAGTCTGTAGCAGTCTGTAAGTCTGCAGTGTGTAAATCTCACCAGCCCCTGCTGAGAGGGGCCTTAGCCAGGTAGTATCCCCTGTCGCTGCAATCTTTTTAGATTGCTCTGCTACAGCACAGTGTGCTGGGACAAAACAACTCTGGATTTAGCCTTTTATTTGACAAGGTACATAGCTCAGAGCTGTAATTTATCTCTTTTGAGCAATTACTTCTCCTGGCATGTTACACTCACCCCTGGGCAGAGGTCCAGGCGGCACAAGCCCTGTGCCCTGGGCAGGCGACACAGACCATACAGACATTTTACAGCCACACAGCATGGGACTGAATAGCTGGGCAAGACTAGGGCAGAGCCAGACTGTAGGGGTATTTTTCTCCCAGTATATCATGGAGGAGGCTTGTCTTCAACTTGGCCTTCATGAACTGGGAAGTCCCCTTACACCATAGATTAATCAGCATTTAACAGAGCACCCGTGTATTCTTCCACTTAAACGGCACTAAACACAAGTAGTAACTGCACTATTTCCTTTTTTCTACCTGGGCAGTAATAGATCTTGTTTTCATGAAGTCATCCTTAGCTGAGCCATCTCTGTAAATAGCTGAGCCGTTGAGGTGCATTATTTATCACCGTCAGATGTTTAGCACACGAAACCGAGCAGCAGGCAGCAATTGGATCACCTTCTCGCTCAGATGGGATGAGAGGGATTTATGGTCAAAAGCTGTGCCATGGAAAGAACACACAGTACTTGTTAATTAAGGACGAGCAGTTGAAGACCAGTACTGCTGCATTTCTGACAGAGGGCAGCATTGAGTTTTTTATCATATAAAATAAAACCCCAACAAAACACTTGGCTCTCCGGTGATTGCGCAGTTCAGAAAGAAGGAAAGCTTATCACTAACATTTTTCAAAAAACTGTGCTATCAACTGGCTTTTAACTAAAATTTCCTTTTAAAGCTGCTATTTTTTGAGACTGTTTTGGCAGAAGGAGGGCAGGGTTGGTGTTGTTTGCTTACACTTTCATGGAAAATGCTGCTTTCTGGTCTGCTCTTTGCCAGGCCTTTGCTGCTTCTCAAGGCTATGAAAGTCACCAGAACTAGATACTACCTGGGCAGCCTTGTAAGGGAAGCATGTCCTGTAACATCCAGCTGTTGTTCCCCTGTTTTGGGCCTGTGGAAAGGAAGGATCTAGGGGTGCTCAGAAATCGTCTAGGGAGCCGCCAGCTCGTGCTGCAGACAGTTTTGCGAACTGGCTTTGGATTTGAATCCCTTTCTCACTAAAAGCCTCTGTTCCCTCCTGAGTTTTAATAAGACCAGAGAACTGCTGCAGCAGGAGGGGATGCTGCTGAATGGCACCCAGGGCAAAGGGCTGGACCCAGGAAGTTTTGATGGGAGGATTTAGCTGGTGCAGTGTTTTCAGACTCTACAGTCACTCAGTGTTACTGACTCTAACTCTCTGTTTTCTGTTAGAAACACATCTTTTGTTCCCTGCCAACAAGAAACCAATTAATTTAATTCCTGAGCAACATAATTTATGATTTAGAAACAATCCCTGATGTGGGAATTTACAGCAAAGCCTGTATCTAACTTTCTAGTGTTCCTAGGCTGTTGCATCTCTGGGCTCTGGCTGCACCTCCCTTTGTAATTGAAAGGAGGCAATTCCTATATGAAATTGCTAGAAGAGTGGGTGTACCATGAACTTGAAAGGACAATTGGAAACTTGCCCACTTAGGATACATTTTCCAGTAAATGTGGATGTTTCCCAAGAACAGTGAGTGTGAGAGTATGTGTGTTGTCTGCTGCAATACCACCTTCCTGTAGGCATTCTCATTATAAGTTTGGGAGAGAACTGCTGCATATTCCATCTTTGCCTTGTCTCATTGATATTCATTCATTCTCTAGTGGGCTTAATGTTGCTGTCTGCACAGGGGAAAAAATTAAAATAACAAGACAAGGAAATAATAGACGAAGGAGGTGATTCTTTTTTAAGCCTTTCTTGTGAGTGAAGACAAGGATTCATTCATCCTGAGCCTTTGTTCCATGAGCCCTCTGCACAGCAGTTGTCAGAGCAGGTTGCAGGAACAAGGTATTCAAATGCCTCAGAATACATCTATAAATCATGTCACCAATTTTCTCTGCAGAAGCCAAAGAGTAGGAGGGAAGAGAGATGAGAGCAGCGAACAGATCAAACAAGCAACCTTCAGAGGAGACATCAGCCCCACCATGATCCTTGGCGTGATTGTGAACATCTTTGAGGGTTCCTGTAGGTAGTTTTATTTGTCTAAAATAGGATGGACCCTAACCAAATATTTATGTGTCTCTCCAGTGGCTTTCAAAATATTTAAAGTTCTTTGCTCACGTGGACTGAAAGTCTTCAAAGGAGCACAAGTCCTCTTGACTTGCAAGATGATATGAGCACCTATGTCACATGTCTGCTTTTGGAAATACTTCTTGCTAGGCAGGCTGATGAATATTGTCCAGCTGCCCCAGCAGGCAGAAGTTGTGCAACTCCTCCAGGGCAAAGGATATTTGGACAATGAAAGGGAAATGAGGATATTCCTGCCTTGCCCAGCCCTGATTGCCTTAGGAAGGATGCAAATGTCTCTATAGCTTTGCCTGGAGGTCAAACAGGACCTGATCAGGCCAGGGTCTGTGGAGAGAAGCTGAGCTAAGTTCTCAAGTCTCACAAATTGTGTATGAGGGGCCACTTAGTGCTCCTCTGCCATAAAGTGGGGCTGCTTCCTGGCCCTGGTACCCCTCATGCCACACAGCCAGACAGCCTAACATGGGAACTGCTGAGTGTCTGGAGCTGGTGGCCAATTACCATGGGGGTAGAGGCTGCTGTGCCCCCTTTCAGGGGATTGTCCCCCTCCATCCCCTGCACATTGCCAGTTACTGTCTTTCTGCTGTAATCTCTGCCATATCTGACTCCATGTCTGGTCACCCCTTGTGGCCTGAGGTGTGTCACTGGCTGCCATTGCTGTCCCTTTGACCACTGCCCACCCCTAGAGGACCTTGAGCAATTGTGTGCTCAGAGCAGCGTTAACATTTTGGTGGTAGCTGCCAATAGTTTGCCTACTTTGTAAGGGATCTTTGGGTGAAATCCTTACAGGTCTGCTGCTTTCACCTGTGGGCTGCAGTATTTGTGCAGAGAGGTTCATGACAGGCTTTATGGGTCTGGATTTATGGGCTTTTAGGTGCTGTGCTTCATTTGTGCCTTCACCTCCCCTGTCTGCCTTTCTATAAATGCATATCTGGAATGCAGAGTGAAAAGTTATTGAAGCTCATGTTAGCCACACCATCTCCTTATGTGCCTTAACTACTCCAACTCAAGACTAACTTAGGACAGCTTAAATTTGAACCTGCTTATATTTGCTCCCAGAACCAGAGCAGATAACCCACTTTTATTCTATGAGCTGTGCAGGAGTGGAGAGGTCAGAGGCACTAAGAGTTTAACCAAGTATTAAACTATCCATGGCACTACCATGCAGCTGTCTGTCAGATGCATAAGGACTGAGCTTGCAAACCCAGCAACTCTGTTTATCTTCTGTGCAAATCCAGAATACTACTGGTCATCTTAACCTTAACTTACCAAATTTTAACCTTTGGGGGGAAAGAAACCTTCTAAAGGTGGCAAATGCTTGCAGTTTTGTTGCCAACATCCTTTAATGATTTGCAGCATTCCAGATGTAGGTCATGTTTACTACATCAAATGCTAGCAAACAGAAACAATACAATTTCACAGAATAAACCACAGATTTTAAGCAGCAAAAATGCTGCCTTTGGAGCTTCTGTTCTAGATTAAGCATCTTTTAAGCCACAAACAAACAAAAAATAGAAACAACTATTTCACACCTCACCTGAAGATGGCTGAAACATTTATTGAGTACTCATAACATATTATGTGGTTGCAGTAGCAAGCAAAGCAAACTGGGCCACAGAAGAGCTGTAATGTCAGAGGAAAGCAAAACAGCACCATTGAGCAGATGATTTCATGCCTGGAAGAACAACCTCAAAATTCACACTTGGAGAATGTGGAGGCTGTGTGCAGTCCAGTTCCAGGGCTAAGGATAGGGTACAAACCTTTAGCAGGCAGTAAATCACCATTTTGTATAGGAGCTACCTCCACACCAAGATAGGGAAAGCCTTGAAGGTTCCTCCCCAGCCAGCCTGGGCACGTGTCTATGTGTTTCATCCTGCCTGGTATTCAAGTGGTGGGTGCTAGCAGGAAAATGCATAAGGGCATTAAGCCAACTTCCTGAGAACATGCCACTGCTTCACCCTGCAGCCAACAACAGCAATCACCTTAGTACAACAAACCCAGCTCTGCTTCTGCAAGTACATCCCTCACATGCTCTGGGGTGCAGGACTTTGCCTCTGCAACCTACTGGAATGAGTGTGCTAGCACAACTGGGTGATGCTGAGACACAGGATGGCTTAAGGCCATGGAAACGATGGGAAAGAAGGAAAAATCTTCTGAGGGGAAACATCTGTTCTCTTTACCATTAGCTACAAGTGGTACCTTTTTAATTATTGAGATGCTGGAGCTGGCAGAGGTTGTGAATTGACTTGGTAATTATTTAGAAGAGCCCCAATTGCTGGCAAGGATTCCCATGTAGTCATTTTCTAACTGGATAGAGGGAGAAATAAACTCTTCAAGTATTTATTATTATTACAGCTTGTCAATTATGAAGATTTATTCATTCCTGCTGAGCTACCTCGAGACTTGGCTTTATCACTTCACTGCTGCTGCCACAACACTATTATATATGTGAAAATGTGAAGGTGAGGCATGTTTTTTTAAGTTAGACACAATTCATCTTCCTGAGTTTTGACAGCTCCCCACCATGTACAGGATAAGACTATCTAATACACCGACCATGGCATTACAGCCTGCTTTTCTCAGGTTTGATTCAGCACAGCTTCTTAGCTCACACACTGTAACATCTTTAAGCATGTTGAAAGTGCAATGACACCTGGCCTTAGTGTTTTCCACAGCTATCCAGACTGCTGTATAAAACACCCTGGTCCATTAGGCTCACGTGCTGCTGAGGCCATATTTAAGCCCATTGAAATTGGGATTTCAGTTGGTAAGTTCCCCATCTTTAAGGTCAGTCAGTTCCCAAATTTAGGGCAGGTTCGCCAAGATCTTTAGAAATGTGGAGATGTTGGTGTTTTGTTCTGTGTAGCTCATTTAAGCATGTTCATGGAAGCAATAAAGGCTCAGCACAAAGCTATTGTTTTCTGGTCCAAGAAGGAAGTGGCTTATGATGCCATTTCCCTCGGGATTTGTGTCCTTTCCCTTTCCCTTTCCCTTTCCCTTTCCCTTTCCCTCCCCTTTTTTAAAAAAAATATATAAAAAGAGCAGCAGCCTTATATGGTTTTGTTGAGTGAGGGGCAGATTTACTGGGGCAGAATTAAGGAGATAAGAGAATGGGAGCCCCCCTCCTTCAGACCTTAGTTGGAGATGCTATGCCTCAGGAAAACCTTCCCTATCTCTTCCTTCCCAGTTCCCTGTCTGCTTCACAGCTGCCTGTCACACTGCTTGCACTGCCCTCCAAGGTCCATGATCTCTGGCTGCTAGGTGACTCCAAAATTTGTTTTCACAGGCTTTATTTAGGGAGCCATCTGAAAGACATGGACTGTCTGTGAGGATTTGAAGCCCTGCTGCCTTGTGTGCTGTAGCCAGGATACAGAGGGTGCCAGCAGTGGGTGGGACCCCTCCAGTCCCACCCCAAATCAGGAGTCAAGGTCCTGGCTTGCATAAAAATGCTCTTTGCAGTCTCATCCCAAGCAACTGTGACAATTTGGGGCCATCTGCAGATTTGCCACCTCACTGCTCACCTCTTTTCCAGATCATTAAGGCTTGCATTAAACACCACCGGCCTTCAGAAGCAATTTTACGAGTCACTCCTGCAGCTAGCTGGGAAAATGATCCCAGCTCCTTGTTTTCAGCCTCCATCTCTGTTTTTGCTGTGCTTTCCCTCGCATGATGGGGCAATTTCCCAGTCACGGTTATGCAAGGTGTGTTAGTCAGGAGCCCTCACATCCTGTGCAGAATCAGGCCTGGAATTTCTACATGAGCCTTTGGGGTGGAGCAGGTGCTGCTGCTGTGCTTGCCAGCTTCCTAGCTGTGCTGCAATGTCTTTGCTGCCTGTGTCAAGGTTGTGCCATGCAACTCTTCCAGAGGCATGGGAGAGGCATTTGGTGAAGTTTCTTCTATTGCTGCTGGTCTGCTCTGCAGCTTTTTGCAGGAAGCTCTGCTGCATCTGCAATCTGGGATAGGCAGAACCTGGAAAGGAAAGTTATAAACAGCAAAACCAGAGTCACTGCGAGGCCAAGCAATTAGTTTTATTTATACAAACATGCCTCCTTACTGTAGTTTTTCTTCCCTGGCACATCTTCATTTTTCTTCCTCCTCTCTTCTTTGAACATTGTGGGGCCATGAGTTTTCCAGCCTTTTCCTCTGGCTGGTCACCAGCCCTTCTGCTGGGTCAGCACAAGTGCAGTGCCCTCATGCAGCAGCCCCAGGGCTGCTGTGCGATAGCCAAGGCAGATGTGCCATGGGGGTCTGCACTCTGTATCCCAGGCTTCCCCTCACCTGCCAGTTTTGGGGAGCTTTGAGGGACAGGTAGCACATTAAACTGCTTTCTTACTGTGCTCTGCAGCATTTGCACTCGGCAAGGTCACCACTGCCTCCTCGAGCCATTCCTCCCACCTGGGGGAGAGGTGAGGGGGACTCTGTTGGGAAATCTTCCTGTGTGCTAAACCATGCTTGCTGAAAATACACCATGGGATAGAGCCCTGAGGAGGCAAAACAGCCTGGAGCCAGCCTCAGATTATATCTTCCCTGTCCACCAACCATTTTAAAGAGAGGCACACAACCCCAGTCAGATAGTTTCTACCTTAACATATGGGATGGATGGCAACCACATCCTTTGCTGCCTTCCCCAGTTGCCAGTGCAGAGAGCTGGCAGCTCCATGGTTAGCTGGGGCATCATCCCAGATCTCAGCCATGAGCCTGGACATGGGCCTGGACATGGGCAAAGCACAATCCTTTCTTCCCAGCATCCAGCCACTCAGAGGAGCCAGCATTAGAGGGGACAGGCAGCAAAAAACCCCATCACCAGCTGTGGGATCTCCTGGGGTGGTGGAGAGTGCAGAGCCCTGGCTGCAGGTCTCTGCCAGAGGGGGTATGTTCGCAGCCCTGTGGTGTCAAGGTTCAGAGGACTCTTCAGCCCAGCTAGGCTGTATTTTTTGGATGCACTGAATGGAAAATATTAGCCTGTAGACAAAACAGACACTGTGAGGAGGAGCATGGGGTGGTATGCCCACTGCAGGAGCCGGGGCTGGAGCAGCAAGCTCCCCACATGGCCAAGCTATGCCAGCTATGGGCTGCTGGGGAGCGGTGCTGGCACCATCCTCAACCATCCCATGCTGGGAATAGCTTTTATTGCAGCAAGTCACCTGGGCACGCTCCATGGAAAAGTTTAAAGGTGAAAAGTCTTCTTTGCCTTCCCACTGCCTGCTGAGGATGTCTGGGAAGAGTTCAGTGTTCATCTGCCTGTGTCTCCAGACATAATGGAGAGGTGGCCAGCAGTTGGCCTCCTGGTCTAAAAATGGTTCTCTTTTATAATGAACATCCCACTTGTCTTCGGAAGGTAGTAACCATGAAGCAGGTCTAACAAACAAGCAGGACAGGGCTCATCTCCCTGTGTGATAAATATAGAGCTGGAACCTGCATCACACTGGAGGCGGCAACCTAGAGCAGTCCCACAGACCTACAGCGGAAAATCCCACCTCTGGGCATACACCTCAGGTCAATTTTCCATACTGCTTTTTGTCTCCTACTTTAAATAATCCCAGAATTAATGAATTCAGAGCCTGCTTTTCTGTGCCATCTGCTTGTACCAGCATAACTGAGAGTACCTGGAGTTAGCTCTCCTGCCACCTGCTCCTGCTGGGTTTTCCTCCTCTAGCAAAGCTTTAACCTTTGGTTTGCAGCCTGCCTAAATGTGGTTCATTATTAATTGGCTGGAAAAGTGGGGCCACTGCAATGGACTTCTGGAGCTCCTCCCTCCCACCCGTCTCCCTGCATGACCTGGCCTGGCCAAGCAGGACAGGCAGAGCATGTCTCTGAGCTCAGCCAAGGAGGATTGCAAAGGTGAGCCACACTGCATGGCATCCCACAGCTCCTGTGTCCAATGTCCTCTGCAAATCCCCATCCAAATGCCAGAACTGATGAGGGGTCCTCAGGAGGAGATACTGATTTAGGGACAGCCTTGTTTCTACCTTGCAGTGTAGCACAGCCTTCCCAATGCTCTGATTTTACCAAGCTAGGCTCTTTCTTGCTCCCTTGCTTACCCATCCATGTTCAGGCCAGAAGAGACCATCACCATAATCTGTTTTTATCTTCTTGCAACTCAGCTGTAAATCTTCACCCAGTGATTTCTGCACTGACATCACAAGCCCTGCCAGAGGTAGCACCTGGCTTTTCAGAGCTCCTGACCTAATTCGAGGACTTTGAACATCATTACAAAATTCATTGGAATCTCTTCAAAAGCCTGTAAATACTCTCTATTACTTGTTCAGGTGGGAAACACATCTTTCTGTGCATCTATCCTGACACAGGGCATGGCAGGCTGCGTGCATGGCCCTGGTGGATACATGCCAGCACCCATGAGAGGCTCTGCACCTCCAACACAGCGCTAGTGTGGAGCGTAAAGAAAACAGCAACCCCTTCCCAGAAGATGAGATCTAGGTATTTCCATCCTGGTCCTTTAGGGAAGCAGGAAAGCAGCAGTGCACCATCTGAAATCCTAGCCCAGCTAGTGGAGCTGCCAGGCAGGTACTTGTGGTACAAGTGCTCCAAGGCTCCCTCTCCTAACCTGGGGCCAAGTCCCCGCAACATGGGGTGCCTGCACAGCCAACACCCCTGCTGCTGGTGCCACAGCCCTGCTGGGGGACCAGGGGCTGAGGCAAACCCTCCACAGCTCTCCAGGAAGGGCAGGCAAAACAAACTTAAAACTCAAGCTTTCCAGCTGACCTTCTTTTTGTAGTCCTGGAGAGAACTTTTGGGTACAAAAAAACAATCCCAAAGACCTAAAAATAACCCTAGACTTCTTCAACAGGGCAGTTGTATTTTGAGATATGTAGAATATTATTGAACATTGAGACCTCCTGCTAAAACTGTGGAGGAAGATGAAAGCCCCTTAACTCCTTTTCTCTTGTCACCTGAGCTGACCTTCAGGCCTGGGAGTGCTTTTATTTGAGAACATTCCAGGACTCAGGCAGTGGCCTTGTGCTTCACGTCCTGCTTGATTGGTACAAGGACATGCATTTGTCATTGATGTTCTCTGCTCCTTCTGCAGAGAGCTCTGCTTTGTTTCTCTTCCTAAAACTAGCCAGGGAATACACAAGCAATATTTAAATAAGCAATGGACATATTAATTTATTGAAATGATAAAAAAAATTATAAATAAATTATAAAACCCTTTCCTTTTATAAACTTGAAGGTTCTGGCTTAGGCCCTTTGACAGCATCCCTTCAGGACAAAGCAAACCTAGAAGAAACATGACAATGAGATATATTAGTAGCTTGAACACTCTGCTCAGTTTAAAGCTATGTGTTATTGTAGGTCTGAAATGTTATTTCTGTTGGATATACAAAACCTTGTTCTTACAGATTTACTTCTTCACTCCTCTCAAGCTTGTGTCCAACAGCAGGTTTTTGTTCTTTGTCTCCAGAGACCAGAGCTCTCTCATCTCACCAGGGCTGATATTGCCATTCTTTGCTCAGCTGAGTGCACCCAATGTTTTTTCCAGCTGCCTGCTGCTGCTCCAACCCTGTTTCAAATGCCCATTTCAGGAAAAGAAACCTGCTTGCCTGGGCTGCAGCAAAATGAAAAGGCTGTTCTGAACTAGGGGAATGAATAACCATCCCTTCTTTTATGCTAGTAACTTTAAAAGGCATTAAAATAGAAGGCTTTTAGGGCAGAAAATTCCCCATCACCGGGCTACAAATGCTGCAGAAGGTAGTTTCATTATGAGCAAAGGATATCTGGGAACAGATATATTCCTTTTAACAATACTCCAGTCACTGTCTTGAAAAAAATCAGGTCTGTCACCTTCTCTGCTCACCTGTGAATGTGTATTGCCCCCAAATTCAGAGTTTCTTAGATCATTATATTGCCTACAGTGGGGTTGCTGCCTGCAGAGAGCTGCAGATTCCTGACCCCTGTGCGCGGGCACACGCACACGCACACACACACACACACACACGCGCGCACACACACACACACTCTCTCTCTCTCTCTCATGTCAACAACTATCTTTATAGCCACAAAATTCCATGAAAACAGATGGTGTTGTAGTAAAACTGTGCTAAACAGAGTAATTTACATACATAGGCAACTCCAGCTCTGATTAAGAATGAAGTAAAGAGACCCAAGATGCAAGTAGCTCACCAGCTCCAGCTCCAGGCACTCCCAGCATTGTTGATGCCTGAGTCTAGGATGCTACTGCAGTCCCAGGTAATGCTGAAGCCTGGGAACTCCAGATTTGCATTTCATATCTAATTTGACATGGAGTGTGCACCCAGAGCTTCAGCCTGAGCCCATCTCCAGCAGAAACCAAAGGAAAAGATGCTTTACTTAGATTTTAAGATTTTGAAGTTGAATCTGATCCCCGTGGTGCAGGTGTTCCTCCATTCAAAGCTGGAGCCCAGCACCTCCTGGCATGCTTTGAGCACAGCTGCCTTGCCAGCAGCCCCCAAGCCTCCCATGTGCTCAGTGAAGTTGGTAAGGACAATATCTGTCCCCTTTCACTTTCCCACCTGCCATGGCCTCTGGGCAGGACTAGCCCAATTATCCAGAATGGCTCATCCAGTGATGAGCCCAGCATTCCCAGCCTCTTCCCAGGGAAGGTTCCGAGGGGTCCGAGTCAAGGACAAGCAAGATGATGGGGATGGTGTGACTACACAGGAGCACACCTCAGCCCACCTCCCCTGAGGGCTGAGGAGGGAGGCAGAAACATCCTTTGGGCCTCCTCTGCTTGCTGGGAGTCCAGCAGCTCCCACTGCTCCTGGCTCTGCCAGTCTGGACCCAAAGCCAACAGCCATAGCTCTGGGCAAGGGCCATGCTGTGCAGCACCTTTGCCTTTCCAGAGGGATTTTGAAATGGTGGGCTCAGCCAGCCCTTGGCCAGACACAGCTGCTGTACCTGGAAAGATAAAGGGTAAAGCCCAGAGATTCACTGGTCTGTCTCTGCTCCACAGGGCTCCCTGAGGGCTTGCCAAGGCAGCGTGCCTCTCCTCATGACCCCTTATGTGTCCCACGGGACTTGCTTTGTGAGAAAGAGGGGGAGGAAGGATGAAAATCCAAGATGAAGCACAATTAAAGCCACTGGGAACCTGGTGAGCCAGCTGGTCCCCAAGCAAGCACCCTCAGGGACCTCCCCCAGGGAGCAGGCTCCAGGGGTTCTTGCAGCAAACTCTCTGGGCAGCCTCTTCCCAGGCAGTACAGCCTGCCTTGCCTTGCCTTTCCTAACGCTTTAATTTTCAGGATTTTCACCTGTGTGGTTTCGTTTTTGTTCACAGCATGTTCCCATATAGTTTAATTTGCACCTCTAAAATTAAAACAAGATTCCTTGCTGTTAGGGGGCAGCAGGTCTGAATACCAAGCCACAAGATTTTCTGTTTTTCTGTCCCAATAAGCTTAGTCAAGCTCAGGGTTCCTTGTAGCCCTGGTGTTCCTTAGCACAGAGCTAAAGGAATGGAGAGCTGAGGCAATGCCAGAAAGTTTTCATGAAAGATTTTTTATCTGTCATCAAGCTGCACGATTAAGTGGCATCGAAAGGTGCCAGATGAGGAACTCTGAAATTTGCATTTAATTTAGTGTGTGGTTGGGTCTTTTTAAATCCACCATTAATCACTGCTCATGATATTCACAAGGAGAAAAATATTTCTTTGCAAAACTGAGACTACCGTACTCCTGAAGTGGGAAAAAAAAAAGGGTGAGAGCAAGTCAGGAGCCCTGTGACAAATGTGTGCAGCATGTTCTGGAATATCATTAGAAGGCTGCAGCCTCCATGTGCAGCATGGATGGAGATACACTCAGAGGTCCCTGAAGTGTGGAACTCACATAGCTCGGAGGAGACCTTCCCCACTGGGCTGGTGGGCTGGGTGCTCTGGGCTCTTTCAGCTCCTGCCCTTTCAATGTCTGATTCCAAGAGGGAAAGCTGGCCAGGTGATTCAGTCGGCAGGAAGGTCAATACAGCACATCAGGCTGCAAGCAGCCATCCTGGGCAGCCAGCCCCTGCCCAGCAGCTAGAGGAGACATCTAGAGAGGGCATGAGGAAAGCACAAGCATACAATGAATTTGTCCCATGGAAATGCCATCCAGTGGCTCATGGGCATCAGCTGCTTGAGATGACAACCTTGAGTTTGGTGGCCCTTGAAGGCTTTTAGTTACTTAAATTGGTATAGCTGCTTTCTGACCCTTGATGAAGGTCCCAGCACCTACACCATCCTGTGCCAACAACGTCAAATGGCAGTGAAGTGCTGAACAACTCTTTCCTCCCGCTTCTTTTAAACATGCTGCCTAATAAATTTACATTATGATTTCAAGCCTGGTGAGAAGGAATTAAAGTTTCTTTCTATTTCCCTTTCTTTCATGGACCTCCCACATGCTCACCCTTGCCCTGCAGCCATCTCACTTCCAGTCTATCCAGCCCATCCTCCTACAGGAACTGTTCCCTATTTCTGTCTGCCATTTTTCCCCCCAGCAGTGCAGCATTATCCATGTTGATCTACCAGAGGCATCTCAAAACAAATCAATGGAGGTACAGGTAGAAGAGCCACATCATTGGGGTGATCTGTCTGAGGTAATAATGTCGTGCACACATTGCCTTTTACATGGAAAATTTCACCATTGTCCCCTGGATGCATGCTCAACCATGGGGATGATGCTGCTGGACATGACTGTGAGTAACACTGGCAGCTCCAGACTGTTCTTGTTCAGCTCCTGGCATGACTGAATGATGGCAGGGATCACTTGGGCCACTTTGGAAAGTAGCACAAGTGAAGGATAGGCAGCATGACTCCCTTGATTTCTCAGTCTGTAATCCAGAGTACCCAGAAAGCAAACACAGAGCCTGCACTAGAGGGAGGTTATGGAACAGCCACTGAGGAAATGTCTTACTTCACATCCTGAGCAAAGAATGCCTCTCTCAGGCAGATACAACAGGCTGGAGGGGGTGGATGCATGTCTTCCATCTCAGGAGGAGCAGAGGGAGAGCTCTCCTGCTGAGCAACCCTTCCCCTTTTGCCTTGCTGTTCCTGAGCTCGTGAGCATCTTATAATTTTCTTTAATTGCTGCCTTTACCTCCTGCCTTTGAGAAGCTGTGCACCCCGCCTCTGCTTGAGTGAGGAATGATATTTTGCCATCATTAAACGAGGCAGGCTGGCAATAGCCCATATGTTTTCATATCTCCTGGCTTTAAATGTGGACCAGCTGTGAGGTGCATTGAAGACCAAGTCCATTCACAATCTATTCAATATCCCTCTGTGTCTGCCAACGTTAGAGACCAACCTTGCTCAGTTTTCTCTGCTGCAGGTTGTGTTCCAGTCCTGACAACGTCCTGCCTCTCACGATTTTATGCCCTTTCTGGCTGTTCACTTGGTGGGGAGCTGAACAAAACCAGTACAAAAGGAAGCCATGGCAAATTTTGCAGTGACATTTTCTGGCATTATGCTTGTTTTCTGGCAACTTGAATGTGGAGTGTGTCTGATATTTATCAGAGAAAAAATGTCACGTCCTTTCTCTTCTTCCTGATACATATTAAAAAAATTGAAAGGCAGTCTGGAAGCTTTTAAAGGCCTATGTTCTTCCACCAAAGACAGTCACAGATGCCTAAATGCTTAAGCACAGATGCACAGCGTGCACCCCAAAGATATTATCCTTCAGGAGATCCTTCCTTGTGCTGGATTACTTCTTAACGATGCAGCATGATTCCAGTCTTTGCAGCCTCACACTTGATATTCTGGGAATTGCCTGGCCATGTTTGTACCACCATGGGCTTCTTACACCCCCAAAGTCTCCCATGGGAAAATGACAGGAGTGAAGGGAGTATATGTTCCCCTGTCCTTGGTCAGTCCTCCTGTGCTGAAAAATATCACATCAGCAACATCTTCTTGGGTGGAAAAACCCAGCCTGAACACTTGCCTTTCTTTGTCTGCTAGGTGTCTTTTCCCCTTTTTAGCTCAATTTGTGTCCTGTTGCATGGCACTTTGGTGGAAAGGCCTGTGGAGAGGACCAGTGTGAACCACAGCCATGGTTTCTGTGCTTGCAGATGTGTGGATGTACAGCTGTGAGCCTGCATGCTTTCGTGTCAAAATATGTATATATGCCAATATGTGAGCTGATCAGGGTATTGCCTCTGCATATTTATCATTTATTATAATGCATAGCATTAAAAAGAGATAGCACAGTAGATGTAATATGTAATGCAAATGTAATATGCAAATAGTTTATTTAGTGTCACAGTGAAAGCAACAGAAGACAAGGAATCTGACTCTCAGCAGGTCTGTGAGGTTTACATTTTACATTACATCCTCACTCCATTTCCTGGGATGGCACAAGGAAAATAGCTGTCAGTAATACTTTGTGTGGCAGCAGATGCAACGTGCAGAACTCTGAGCAGGCTGATGCAGTACCTTTTATTGCCCAGATTAAGGATGGCAGGCAATTTACTTGCTAAAGGCCAACAGCAAATAATCTTTTCCCTGTGAAATGAATTTAGGCAGCTTGAGGTGGGGCCAGAAAGCAATTAAGTATATTATTAAAGCAGGGCAGGAGATTGTAATCATACATATGTATATTACGTACTTACATATAGAGAAAGGCAAATAAGTCTGCAGCCACCTTTGGAACCAATATATTCAAGTTTGAAATGCAGTAAGGCTGGAAATTAGGTGCTTATCTTCCTCTGTTAATGTGTAATCTTCCCCTTTAATCAGCTGTATTAATTATTCCATCACACTGAGTTTTTACATTTCTGAAAAGTAGAAAAGTTAATTTTGTTGTGGTTCGTGGCTTTTGAGTTACCTGGGGCAGAGCACAGCAGGGATGAAGACAGGCTGGCTGCTGACTGCCTCCCTCCCCTTGCAGGCACCCTGCTAACAGGGTCCTCACCTCCCGCTCCAGGCTGAGCCCTCCTGCCCGCCTGATTCCCACAGCATCTGGTGACAGAGGGATTCTCTGCTCTGGATGTTGTCTGTCGTCAAGGAGACAAAGTATCCAGATCATCGGGAGGAGCAATAATATGATAGACATTCAGTGAAATGCATGCAGCTTTCAAGAAAAAGTAATCATATATCTTCCATAGTAAGACAGAGATTTTGCCTCCCTTACTTAAGAGGTCTCATTAATCCAGTACAAACAGAAAACAGGCTTTGCTTTTGGCTGTAGTGAAGACACAGACTGAGACATGCAACTTACATGCAGAATGTTAATAAATACACAATGGGAGAATATTTTCCTCTATCATAAGGATAACAGCCACAAAAAAGTCTGATTAACTACACTCCATTTATAACATCTGATTGCAAAAGGTAATCCCTGCTCGCTGAGGACATGGCAGTCACGGGCACAAACCTCAAGCTCAGCAAAAGGTCATCAGGACTTGGGGCAAGAGGTACCACATCTGGTCCAGGGGTGCGCCTCAGAAATCTTCCAACTCCATTTCCACAGGGCAGAATGAGCATGTTACCCTTTGGCTGAGGAGGGTAAAACAGGGATCCCCAAAGCATTATTTTCCCTCATGGAATAGCTGATCTGAAGGTAGATATTGCTCGGTTGAGATCTCTCCACTGCTCTGAGGGCTCCACTGAGCCCATGTTGCTGCTGCCATCGCAGGCTATGCAGCAGGGTGAGCCTCCGCTGCCAGACTTAGATGCATAAACTGCTGCAGCTCTAATTAAAAAGTTGATTTCTTTCTTCTGGGGCTAAAAAAATGGTGTTATGAACTGAGGTCAACCCAGGAAAACCAAGTCACTCTCTTTACCCACTTCCCCTTTAGACAGAAAGACTGATGTTTCCCTACACTGAGCATACACCCCATATACCAATTGTGATAAAATTACAATTTTCTTTGTTTAAGAAAAGGGTGCTGATATTATTAAAACATCCCAGATCCATCGTGTTATTGAACACCTTTCAGCTAACCCAAAATCAGTTGAAAAGTGAATTTTAATTTCAGGGCATATTTTAAAATTAGTCATTTACTTTGGGAATAGGAGTGGAATAAAATACGGAAATTGCAGGTACAGAAATTATCCTGGTAATTTTTATATTAACTGACACAACTCTCACTTTAATTGCTTCAGGATTTTATTGCAGGACAGGGTTAAATTCAAACTAATGAAGTGAGGCCAATTCACAGGCCAAATAACGCAACAGCTGGCACAGTGCTCTAAGAACTAAAGGAGGTCACTAGAAACAATGCCAGTGGTTTGTATAAAATGTACTTTGTCAAACTAACTGGCCACCTTTGATGAGATGATAAATTCTGCTGGAAGTGATAAAACGCCTTGGACTTGGTACTGCATTACATTGGCTTAGAAACTAGGATGGCATGAAATCAATGTGTCAATATTAAATGAAATTAAGCAACTGCAAGCTGCTTAATGTCCACATCATAAAGTAAATTGTAAATAAGAATCACCTTGTGTGCATTGTGTGCAGGCCACCTTGGGGATGATGTATTTTGTGTCCATTACAGCTAATATTTTTGATAACACTCAGAAGAAAACTTAACCATGATGCTTGTGAATGATGCAAACCTTGGGGGATAACAGCAATACCAAAGAAGGGAAAGCACAGACCAGCATCATCTGCACCTGAGCCAAAAGCACTCAGCTGAGCAGAGCCAAACATAAACTCATAAATCTGAGAGCCAGAAGATGTTGATGAGGCAGGTGACCATGCCCACATCCAGCTTGTGAGGTGAACTAGGCCAGTAAGAGCCTTATTACGATTGAATATCCCAGAAGATTCTGGCAGAGCCCCACAAGCATATGCATCAACTAGCCTTGACCTCCTCAACATTTGGATGCCTCCTGAGTTCCTCCTCTTGTTTGTTGACTTTCCTGTTACTCTATTAAAGGCTCCTCATCGTTGATGTGCTCTCTTTAATCCTGGTTTTGAGGCACTGCACTCCCTACAGAGGTAGGACTGCGAATATATTCCACCTTGACTCATGGCCTCCCAGTAGGCTTCCTGCATTCAGCCTGCCCCTCAGGGACAAGGGACACTGTCCCTTGCTTGGCTCATCCCTGGGGGTCTCTGGACTGCTGCTGACCTGGGATCCCTGGAGGACATGCTTACAGGTTCAAAACATCTTTCTTCCAAACATGACAAATAAATCTTTGCCTCAATAGCTTTACATTTTGTGCCATCTTTTATGTCCTCTCAGGATGTTATATGCCACATAAAACATGAAAGGTCATTAAAGTTAAAGCGAGAAACTGATTAGCCCATAGTTACACTGAGGGAAGCAAATAAATTATATTATTCAAATATCAGGCATGCCTTTTAAAATATTGGCTAGAATAAAATAATATTCTAGCAGAATCCTTAGTTTATAGATGTCACAGAAGGTGCTTAATTTACAAAAAGCACCAAATACATGACTACACTGTTGTAACTCTGACACCAGATGAGAGATGACCCTAACACCACCTGCAAAGCTGCGCTGAAGGCATTGCTACAGGGCCTCTTAGAGCTACTGCCTCTCACAGGGGAAACAAAGAGCTGTGGACCCTTCCCCATGAGCCCATCAGCTCTGGCCCCAGAGGCTACAAGGTACTAACATATGTCACAACCAAAATATACCCCCTTGAGGATATCAAGGGAATCAATTGCCAAAGCAGAGGAAGGATTTTTAATCTGTTGTCCAGTAAAGGCAGAGCGCCTGCTGCTTCCTTCTGTTCACTGTTTTTATTGGGATCTCTGCTAAGCTCAGCTCCTGTTTTCATGAAACTTGTAGGAACTTGTAATATCTTCGCGCCTTTTGTTCCTCTGTCAGATTTGTCTGAGGACAGCCAATCATTCCAGTGCAATAGCAGGGAATGCAAAGGGAGCAAGCGATTGCATAGCTGCATTTCCTTCTGAAGTAGGCTAAAAATAACAGTGACCTTTACAAGCTCTCTTTTTCCATGGTTTGGAGCAGAGTTGTGAAATTTGGCAGGTGCAAGAGACCTTTGGGGTGTGCCTTCTGCTGTTCCTGTGAAAGTCTTCTCAAATTTGGGCTAGGTATAAGCCTTTGGAAAACAAGACCATATGTTAAGAATATGGTTCAGAGGCTTGTAAGAACTTAAGCAATTCAGAGGAATTTCCTGGTAATTTCGCTCTCCCCAAGTCTCATGCTACTTTCCTACTCTGTGCCACTGCCTGGCTCTAGGGTCTCCACCTGGGTATACCAAGACCCAGTATGAATTCTGGGGTGGAAAGCAGGGGAACAGTTTCTTCAGAACTCCCTGTTCTCACCCTGCCAACAAACACAGGTTAAATGGATGCTCAGAGCAACCACATGAAGGGACAAGGACATGGATCAGGTGGTGGATCAAGGTGGTCCTGAGTCACCACATGCTGCAAAAGTCAGAGCCAGTGGACAGCCTCCCAAACCCATTCTTGCTTGAAGAAGGAGGACTTGCCACTGGGTGTGCTTTCAGACAAAAGCTGTGTATAAGCTGCATGCATTAATCTCTGTCATTTACGTATGTGAGTAAAATAATCCCAGTTACACTATGTTGTCACACACACAGCCATGTGAAGGGAAGGTCTCAGTCTGCGATCTGACTGCAGACACAACCAGGAAGAGAATGTTTGGCTTCATAATAGATTAGTCATTTGCTTGTTGTTTAAATAAGCCTCTGAGAAATTGTTGTCTTCACACTGTTTTCTGGCTGGACTGGTAAGAGTGGCTTTGAGCCGTGTCCATGGAACATCTGCATCACTGAACTGGAGGGGCGAACAGTGACAGAAGGTGGTTTGATGACTCTTGCCTGAGTGAAGGATGCTTCCACCAACAGCAAACAAGTGCTTTTTTTACTCCTAATTTACACAAGCTAGCTTTGGGGGAAGGCAGTTTTGAAGCAGAGAAGAGGATGATATTATTTGAGGTCCTTCATCCCTGTTTTTCCCCTGGTGCTGCATGGCCCTGCTCTGACCTGCACAGGCCACACTGGGAGTTGGGATGAGGCAGATTAGTGCATAGAAGAAAAGTCACCAAGTGACCAAGTGTAGCCAGGGAGATCAGTCCATCAGGAATGACTGATAGGGGCACATCTGATCCCTAAGGGACCCAGGAAAGATTGTCACAGCCACCAACAGCAGGAGTGACTATGGAGGTTGCAGGTGGCAGGCACACAGTGATGGAGGGAGACTTATTGAGGAATTGAATGAGAATTGGGATTGATTGGGCAGAAAAGAATGCAAGTGAACTGAAAGGTAAGGGAGAGACAAGATGGGGAAATGGAAAATACTATATTCAGTAGTGGCTATCAAATAGGATTTCTATCCTATGCACCTATGATGGCAAGGATCCCATAGTAAAAATAGATTTTGATTAACATGCACTCAATTACATTAGTAATTAAAGTCTGTGTATTGTAGGGACTGTTCAATTAAAATTGCACTACCCATGTCCTTTTTAACAGCTCCTCATTTCCAAGGGGCTGACTGTGTGATGTTGCTCTGCCACTGCCGTTTTCTTGACTGAATTCGAATCCTTCAAGAGCAGTGTGGTGCCAGCTGATACCTGTTGGAGATCTCTACACACAAACAAGTACAGAAATCACAAAGGTATGGAGAACTGGAGCAAGTATTTCAAGGAAGCATTAGGAAAAGAGGTGCCTGTCCTTGTGCAGTGCCTTCACTGCATTCCCCATGCTACTGTCCTGAAAATGCCCACTTGTGGGCAAAATACTGCTTGAGCCTGGAGTGACTCCAGGGAGGGCTGTCACGAGCTGCATGTTTTGCCATTACTGGCAATGGGTTAAGGGTCTACCCCTGCAATTTTCATGGTCAAACTTGGGGGTACCCTGGCATGGAGAAACAAGAGGGTGGTGACACCCTTGGCCCCATGGCTGATGCACTAGAGCCAATCTGTCAGAGCCCCAGCTGTTAGCAGGATCAGAGCTGACTATCCTCAGTGAGCGGAGAGAGACTTTGCTTTTGAGATTAAGGCTGGCCTGAGGTGCAGGCAGGTGCCTGAAGTTGGGTGTTTGAGTCCTGGCTGTAATGTGGGCATGGGACAAGCCTGGCAGATCTCACGCAGTGGCTCTCTTCATCACATGGTGTGTCCTGGTGCTGTGGTTCTGCTGAGCTGATGGCTCAGGCTGAGGACCCCATGCAGACCCCCATGGGGACAGTTCCTCAGCTCCCTGTGCTGAGCCCTCCACAGCCCAATGCATTGCCCCATGGCACTGTCATGCATCAGACATCCATCTCTCCATGCCCCATTTCAGATTGCAGACTGCATCCTAGTTAAAGGACTGCTTCATAAAGGACTCTCCATTCTATTTGTGATAATCCAAAACCCTTTTCCTCTTGTTCATGGCTGTGTAACAGCCCTAGTGGCAAATGAATCAGCTGCTTATTTGGTAGAGAAATCCTGGCAAGGCTGAATGCAAATTTATGTAAGCCAAATGGCACACAAGTTTTCCAGAGAACACTGGCAGAGCCCCACTGCTTTTCAGAAATATCTATTCTTTTAATAGCTGATGGACAGGTACCTATTTTTAACAAGATTAAATAGATTCTGAATAACTGAAGTGACCAACATGTCAGTCCTGAACAGACAAAATTTGGATGTAGTCGCTGTGGATTTTTCCTATGTCAAAATGTGGCAAAGGTTGTAATAATTGACTTCTGTGATGCTGAGGACCCCCAGTTAGACACTTTGCTTTCTTCCTGGTGATGAGTGAGGAATTGCCCACTGATCACAAAAAATACAAAACAATCACATTTCCACCGGACTTTTCTTAGCTAAATTCCCTTATTACCTGCCCTACTTCATTTGAAAAAAATTAATTTGGTGGTGGCTCAGACAGAGTCTTGCTGCTGCCTTGGCACACTTCAGCTCTCTTTTTTTAAGAAAATGCTGTGAATATTACATGGTTGATTGTCAGCAAAATTTACCTGGGCCAGTGTTAACACTGAGGACAACATATTCCACATAAATATATATATTCCATACATACATATATTCCATATATATATATATATATGGAATTGATTTTGGTTAGGAGTCTAATGAATTTTTAAGAAGATGGCAAACTGGGCAGTATAGAAGAAGGAAAAGCCAGGCAGATACAATTCTAATCTTGTTATGTAGGTTATATCTACTGGAAACCACCTGCATCTCTGGGTCTGTAATGTTCCCTTGGATTCAGAATGGCAAGGGAAGAACCACCAAAGTCTGGTGCTCTGAAGCCAGGGGCTTATAGTCTTATGGTAGACACTGTTTCAGATATTTTCCATATTACTGCCAGTATGAACTGGGCCAAGCAGATCTTGGGAGATGCTACATTGGTTTTGCTGGGGTCTTCAGTGAGAATAAGGTTGGGTCATCAATCACCATCCGCTCTGACAATGTGCTGTGCCAAAAAAATCCCCAACTTTTCTGATGTCTAATGATTTGCAGCCCAAAAAGCAGGCTAGTATTTTAACAGATGTAGACTTGCCTCCTTCACCAATCCCCTTACAGGAAGGGTTCATTGGAAGGTTAATAGGATGCTGAGAAGACAGACTGATTAAAATTAAATTAATCCAAATTAAATTAGGGGAAAGTCAAGTAACCCAGTCAGTTCATAAGAATTCATAGGAAAATTATTAAAAAGAAGCAGTTCAAACTGTAAGGAAACAAAGGGTCTGGACCCAAGAGTGCTCTTGCCTAGGCATCGCCCAGATGGATTAGGTTGAGGAGTTCGCACAGCTTGCAAGACCAGTCTCAGGAGCAGCCAGGAACACGCTGTGCTTGCTCATCAGCCCTGCAGTACACCCAGCTGGCTCTGGGACAGCCTGCGGACTTCCCAGGGGCCAGCGTGGCTGGGAGTACCTGGTGGCGGGGCCTGTCACACGGCCATGCAGGAGGTCACAGGCTCTGCCCTGTAGCGTCCCGTCCCGGGGGCTGAGAGCACAGTATGCAGGAAGGAGGTGCGTGCAGGGCAGCAGGAGCCAGCAGGGATTATCGTGCTCCTTGCCTCCACCCGTGCTGCCCCAGCAGCATGACTGCTTCCACACATAGCATCCGTAGCACAGGAGGTTTGCAAGGTCTGCAACGACTCCCAAGCGCTTTGGAGAAAGCACTTAGCACAGGGAATAGTAATAGTAGTAACAATCAAGTGAGCTACGTTCATCTCTAATGCTATTAAAGCTATTTCATAAAACAACAAATCTCTCCACAGATATGTCTAGGTTATCCACTCCCCCAACACATCCTCCAGGAATTCAGATGGTTATCTGCTTTCGAATGCACCAGGGCAAGCTTCTTTTTCCCATCATGTGAAGTTAGGAGAGAAACTGCCTCTGAAACAAAGGGTCACCAAATATTCACTATCCTAAAGAGAATGGTTATCCTGCAGTTCAATACATAACACCCACTAATATAACACATGCCTAATTTTCTTTTAATTTCAAAGTATCTGTATAGTATTTGTCTTTGGATTTTTGCTTTTTTTTTGTTTTTACTCTATGAACTAAGAGAGGCTCTTTAAACTCCATAGTGTACAATATCTCCTTCTAAGGAGGCAATCATCTCATCACAAGATGAAACAATATATATGTAAATGTACATTGATACATGAAAACTAAAATAAGACATTTACCATCTACATTTTGATGCACTAATTTGGGCCTAGTTATGTTGACACAGATGGAGTGAATTACTGGAGGAGAAAAAGCACATCTGTTAAATGTTATTGTTTAATTAAGCCATTAGCAACTGAAAGATAAGGGCCTTTAAATTATAGTATTTTATATTTCTCCCAGCCCGTGGTAGTCGTATGGCTCCCTTAGAACTTGGAGTGCGCTGTAATCTTTAATGCAGTCAGCATAACAACCTCTCTGTGAAAGGGACCAAGAAGGGTCCCTCTCTGTGCCTCGCAGATGGAGAGGTGAGCTGTTTGGCATAGGAAATTCAGGCAAAGCACCCTGGTCTGGGGTTAACTTCATGACACTGACCTGCTTCCTTACCCTGAGTGGCAGAGCCTCACAGGACCTCTAAAGAAATCTTCATCTGGGGATGAGCATCCCTGAAACCTCTGCTCGTTTCTCAGTGAGGGCTTTGCACCCTGGCATTCAAGTACACCCAGTTGTGGAGTTCTGGACACACAAAATTTTCTACCTGAGTGCCAAGGTCTGTGTGCAGAGCCAAAGAAATTGGCAATAATCCTTTATTACAGCCACAGGCTCTCTCTGGAAATCTTATTCTCCTGTTCAGTTTTACAGGGAATAAATTTCCTAGCTGGAGAGAAATTTCTTCCTGTGAGAGGGAAGAAAATGTCTCTGCAAGACACCTTACCAATGGATTTACAACAACATAGAGGAGAAGAAGTCTCACCTTGTGTTCCAAAAAGCCTTCAAATTCACTTGGGAAGGGTCCACTGCCACTCCAAGGATGCAGGGTCAGCCATGAGAACATGTCCTGCAGACTGTCCCACTGAACACTTGCCCCTTTGTTTAAGTCACATTTACTGTGGAAATAGAATTTTACTGAGATCTAGAGAGCTCAAAGATGCTAAGCATCCAGAAGCACTGCAAAACCAGACATCCATAATGAACAAAGACAACCTTTTAGCAGTTTTAGGGTGGAAGAGATGAATACCATCAGCCTTGTCTTTGCCCAGGCACTGAGGTTTCCTAGGTTCTGCTGCCCAGCAATGCCTGGTAGCTGTCATGATGGGCAAGCAATAGGGTCATAAGCAGTGGCCATAAATTGTTTATTTAATTTTTCTATGCCACTAACACCATCACTGCCAGCAAAGTGACATGTGATAAATAGAAGAAATGCTTTCAGCTTTAAAAATAGAAATGTTTTTCACTCTAGCTGCTGCAGGAGGAAGGCCTGAGTCTTCTCTCACTTGTGCTGGCATAAAGCAAACTTAGCTACACAGAAATAAATGGAGTTACATCTACCAAAAATTGCACAAGTGGCAACAGAACCTGACCTCTTTTCTTTTAAACTTCTTCCCGCTCAATACTGTATGAAAATCTTTTATGTTTGATGCAATAATCTTTAAGAGCTGACTCCTGCCCCCCACATCAGAGCTGATGCCAATCAGGTACTAACATGGATACAGTTCAGAGCAGAAAATCAGCCTTGGTGAAGGCCCACACAATACAGGAAGCAATCCTTGGGCCAGCACAGAGCATCGTAAAGTGCCACCACAGAGGGCCAGCATTTGCTTTTCCTACACTAGAAAATATTAAAGCACAGCGTAGTCACTAGCATCAGGGAGGGAGCTTATGGGGCCCTCCAGGAAGGAACACTGAGGGACTCCTGATGGTGCCCCATTCAGCTGTATTTGTCCAGAGCCATTGACTTTGGCCAGGCATGATCAAGCCTCCATGGGACCTAAGGAGGTTGGCAGAACACATGGAAACTTCCCGAGGGATGTGCCAGAGAAAGGAGACAGCATATCCCTCCTAATGAAAGCTGTGGCTCAAATACAACGAATCCCTTCTCCCAGGGAGCTGGATCCCAGTGCTCTACTGTCTGAGGTGGCAGCAATTTGAAAACTAACCAGAAGCCTTGCTGCTATCCCAGAGTACTGCATTAAATAATTGAAAAATGAATAATTAAATTAAAAGAGGATTATTTCCTGCAGGCAGGCAGAAAATTGCTGCCTGCAGGACAAAGGATGATGGCAACACTTCATTTTCTGCAGTTCTCAGCAGTCAGGAGTGAGGTGATGTGAATAACATCCACAGTGGGCAGGAAGAGCCCCCCTGAGTCGCATTGGGTTTTTGGCTCACAGTTTATCCCTAGATTGTCTACTGCCAAGTGCAAGATGAGTGATTTCTAAAGAACAAGGAAGCAAATCAGGAAATACAAGACATTCCCTTTTCCAAGAATGTCACCCTTGGGGTGTGGGGGCATCTATTTATGTAGAGGTACCTGAGGGATTTGCACAGGTCAGTCCCATTGACTCACAGTGAGCTGCTGCACATATTTGTAGGATACATTCCTGTGTTTAGTCATCTACATTTATTTTATTGCTGGTTATGAGGAGACGTGCATGTATGCTTTGTTCTAGCACTTTATAAGAACAGTATAATGGCAGTATTGTATTTTTCTCTAAGATGTATATATCTGTTTGAACAGACGATGCATTGTAAGAGTCTGTATTTCTCATGAACTATAATTAAACATGAACAACTCTCCACATAGGATAACAATACTGTAATATACAGTACTTTCCTCACAAAAATTTAAACAAGTCGACATGCTGAGTGAACAATGATCCTACATTTAGGCAGAATTATTTTCTCAGAGTAGCTAGAAGCCCTTGGCATACTGATACCCTGACTGTATGAGGCATTACAGCAGGGTCTGAACATGACCTGAGGGGAGTAAGTTGTCCTCTTCAGCCCATCCACCTTCCCAGCACCTCAAGTTCTCCTCACACAGCCACTACATCCCTTCATTGTCCCACTTCATTTTTTGTGCCTTTTGCCTCTGGAAGCCCTGTTTTTATCCTGTGTGTAAGGTTCATTTGGACAGAACTCCTAAACCCCTCCCTTAAACTCATATTTGTCCAGTGAAGCAATTTCTTCACTCACCACATCAGCGTTGGCTATAAAAGGTCAGGGTATTTTTCCAAGAGCTGTGACATTTTCCTTAAGCTCATCTTCTTGTCTCTATCTATCCAGAAACTTTATAGTCCCCAACACAGTGGTCATAGCTGTGACTGAGCTGTCACAAACCAGAAGGCTGTGATGGTGCCATGGGATTCAGAAGCACACATGCAGCATCAGGAGAGATAAGGCTTCAACCCTGTGGGTTGCCTTTCCTCCCTCCGCTAGCAGGTCCATACTCATCATCACATCACATGTATGTCTGGAAACTGTGACCCAGGGCAGGAGGCCCAGGTTTTAACAGCAGATTTCTCATTCTCCACCCACCCCGTGCCAAAGCAGATGGGCAGAGGAAGCTCAGCAAGTAAACAGCATGCTTGACACTGTGGAGCAGTGCAGCAGCAGAGCAATTTCTGAATGCCAGCCCAGGGCCCCAGTCCCAAAACCAGCTCCTTCCTTCCTCTGCAGAGAGAATGTCTACAGGCTGCTTTGTACCAGAAGGCATCTTCTGTGAGAGGTGGCTTTTGAATGCAGGAGCAATGAGCCCATGCTGGATCGCAGAGCCAACGAGGCCAAAGCAGAGGAGAGGCCGGGTGAGGGCCTGTCGGGCCTGTCAGGCCGTGCAGACAGCGCCATCGCCCTCCTCTCACAAAGGTCCCGCAAACCAAAGCCAGCCCTCAGCACTGAAGGGCTGGGGAGCAGCACAGCAGCTTCTCCCTCCACATCAAACCATGAGTAGCAGTGCAGCAGAGGCTGGTGGAGGGGATATTTCAGTACATGCCTTTTCATTAGAACACCCTTGCATTTGGTAAATGAATCTCCAGTCCCTTCAGAAATGGCTTTGTGGTGACACATTCCAGGCCTATCATCACCGACCCAAAACTAACATTTACATACACAGGAGCTGAAAGCTCCTGTATTCACACAGTACCCAGCATCAAGGCTCCTCTCTCTGCCTATGCAGCTGTTTCCTTATCTCAGCCTGTATAATAGTCACAGGAATACAGTTGGTGATGTTCTCTTCTGTCCTGAAGCCCTCCCAGCTAAACCTGTGGAAAACATCTTTGTCCTGCTCAGCTCCAGTCCCAGCTCCCTCCACTGCTCCAGCAGGGGATAAAACCGCCAGAGGGATACTCTAATCCCAGCCATCTGGCAGGGGTCCCTGGGGGACAGTTCTCCAGCTCCAGACTGTCAGCATGCTGTCAGATGAGTGCTCCCTGCTGCTGGAACAACTCCCAGCCAGCCGGTCGCCTCCAGCCTCTCCTTCCCTCAAGTGCAGAAGAAAGAGCTGGTTTGGGGATGGGGGAGGAGGGAATTGAGCTTGGACCCTCCAGAGAGGTATTCATTTTCTCTCGCTCATCAGGAGACACTAAAATACAGTTTTTGTGAATGCTTGTTGGCCCCTGTGATTTAATGCCAGAACTGGCTCTTTGCATCTTCAAAGCTCTTTACCATCTGAGAGGCTATGGTCTCCTCTCAGGAACCACCAGGCAGCTGTGCTGGGACCAGTGGCACCATGCAGAGCCTGTCCCACTCCCAAATGACTCAGGCCCTGCAAGGGTATCTTTGCAAGGCAGGCAGAGGCAGTGTTATTCCTTCTGACAGATGGGAAAAATGAGAGGAGGTGCAGTGGCAAGATTTGCCCAGGGCCTTCCTGCTAACCTGTTCTGTGAATGCCTGAATTACTCAGCCCTGCACTCCAGCCAGTCAGCTCAAACTGCCTCTGGTTCTCTTTGCTGCAAACCACTGACAAAAGCATCAGTGCATCAATTCTGGGTCAAGCCAAGGCCCCATCTACCCCTGTACCTCCTCTCTGATGAAGGGCTTGGGTGGGCACTGACAGAAAGGCTATGCCAATGAGACTGGTACAAAGCATCTCCCTCCCAGTATGCCTTGAAAAATGAGTGATGCCTTGCCATCCCCATCACCTCTCATAATGATTAAAGCATTTAATCATGCTTTTGGCTTACAGAGCTTGCATTGTGCAGGTCTGTTTGAATTGAAGAAAAGAAATGCTTTGATGATCTTAATCAGAGCTTCCCTCTAAACACACATTTCCGTCCCCGCCACGGCAGGAGCAAACACAGAACTCTGCTACCCAAGAGCTCATGTCCAAAACATTCTTCCAGCCCCAAAGGTCACCAGAAATGGAGGAAAAAATGTAACTCTGCTCTCAAGTTGTTAGCCAGACCAAACAAAAGATTCCTCTCCAGCCTGAAGAACAAGAAGGTCTCTAGTAGACAGTGGGGCATCAAGGGGACATCAGTGCATTTCAGCCTGGTTCCAAAGCAACTGAGGTGGAGAGGAGGTTTTTGGTGGGGTCCAGATGAAGTCCTTGGGAAGCCAAACAACAGCAGGACTGGGCATATGGATCCAAGATCTAAACCATGTCATAAGAGCACACAGCAACACTTCAGGCAGGAGCTGAAAAAGAGAGAGTTATTCACCATATAATTTTGATCCTCCCTTTTACCTTGTTGAAGATGCTTTATATATTTTGCATCAGAGGTAAAATTTACCCAAGGAATGTAATAAACAGCACTGCCTCAAAAACAGCATACAAACTTTACACTACTGGCAGATTAAAAAGTCATCTGCTCCCTAGCAATTTCCTCCTGCACCAAAGAAGTCCAAGTGTGGATAAATTTAACACAGATGATTCTCATTTTTTCTTCTGGAAAATGTTGCCCTGGCAGATCATGGAGTCAAGCTATGCATCTGTCACTCCCTCCAGTCAAGTCCTTGGGAATCTATATTTATAGTCCTAGGCTTTGTACAGTCCATGCCAAAGCCTGCTGCAGTCAATGGAAAACTTGGGGAAAAAGCATTAGAAATGTTTTATAAAAGCACAGTTTTGATGAGAATATGTTAAAAAATTAGAATATGGAAAAAGTTTTCAAAAATATTTTTTAAACATTTCAAAGAAAAGCCTATCCAGGCAGTAGATTCTGAAATGAACTATAGATAAATGCTTGTGAAAATGCTCAGGGCAGTGAGATTACCTGAGCACAGCATCTTTCCTGCCATGCACAGCACCTTGTGCTCCTCTGTCACTTCAGCCTCTGAACTGGGTCAGAGGGAGTTTTGCATAGCTGACTCAGATGAACTTCAGTTCCACTTCAGTCTATCTTTCTGTTAAATAAATGCCATTCTACAACTTCATCATTTGTTGTTACCAATCACTGAGGAACCAGCAGGTGTTTTCATCAATAAAAGCAGGGAGATTTTTGTCACTTTTGAAGTTTGCTGAGATACGAGTGTTTCCTACAAGAATTCTGGATGGGCACTATCTCCCTCTGGGACTCCACTACAAGATATTGGTGGGTTTTTTGTCTGTGTCTGCATCAATGTCAGGATATTTTCTGTCTTGGTCTATTTCAGCTTTTGCCAGATTTTACAAGCCCCTTGAAATCTGGTCTACAAGAGTCTAGAATGTCTGATCTGTAGGTCAGAGATACAGAAGGGGGGGACACATACATGAAGGGGACACACAGAGCAACACATGACCAGAAAACTTCAGGGTGAAAAATGGATGAGCAAGAAATATGCATCAGAACTTTAAAATCCTGTAGCCACTGAAGTAATAAGAAGACCTATAAGCAACTCCAAAACAACAGCATTTCCAATTTAGGTAACCAAGTCACAAAGTAAATTAAAATGCTGACCAGGAGCATTTGTAGGTAGTATAAATACTGTATGACTTCTCCAGTAAACTTGGCTTCTCAAGGTTGAAAAAGGCTTATACCAACCTTGCTGAGCCTTGCACAGCTGGAAGAGGCCTCTCAGATGAAATAATCTGGCAAGCCTGAAGCCAGTTTTAGCATCTCTTGGCAACAGAGCATGATCAAGCCAAATGTTTTCTGGTGATCCCACATTCACATGTGTTTTAGTGTTATCCACAGCAAATCCATGACTGAGGATATATAAAAGAAGACATTGATACAGTTGCCCATGGGTTCGCCATGCAGCATCTGTACCACCAAATTTCCTGTGCAGATGCTCTAGTTTCAATATTTAGGCACTTTTGTGCTGAAAGAGCAAAGTCAGAGGTGATCCAGGCCCCACTCCCGCCTGCATGCTGCCCACATGGTTATTGTTTGATTTAGTGTATCTACTGCCAGAGCATATCTTGGATGTGAAGATCCACAGGGCAGCATCCTTAGGGAAGACTGAGCTCAGCTGTAAAAATACTGATGGTGCAGCATGTCCACATTGCTTCTGCTCACCACAGACTTGTTTGGATTCTCAAAATCTTGCTTGGGGAGCTGCTGTGTCAAAAGGCAGTGGGAAAAAAAAAGCCCCCAAGCATTGCCCAGGCAGTGCTGTCAGGTGGTTATCTCTGTACAGTACAATTTTCATGGTCCTGCATAGCTGAGGACAGAAGGGCTTACAAGGTCCTTTGCCCAGGACATCCATTAAACCTAACCTAGGAAATGTTCTCACCACACATCGTGACTAATCCATTCTGCCCAAAATTGTGAAATAGGTGGAACAATTTACTCTTGCTCTGCATCTTCTGCTTTTTACAGCAAGAAGCTTCATCCACAATGTGGGAATCCCAGGCATAATTTCATCTCCTAAGAGAGTAGGAATAAATGTGTCCTAGATACATGCTGTGACTACCAAATAACAGGTTCTATCCTGGGGAGGTGCTCCATGCCCAAAATAAAACAGGGACACTTGGCAAGAAACAACAAGATCTGGTGGGGAAACAGAAACTGTCAAGGGAAATTCTGCTGCTGCAACAGTGGTGAAGAGGAAGTGGCTGTAGGACAACAGAGGCCAGCGAGCAAGGTCACCACTAAATTCACCAGTCTAGGCCAGGGCCCAAATTCTTAGCTTCCCATCTCACCTGCATGCTGGATTTTTAGAAATTTCTGTAGAAACTTCATGTAACTTCTCTTCCTCTTCATGAGGTAGACGCTCCTTTTACATGCCATGCTAGCATGAGAGCTATTTAATGTCTTTCACAGTGTCTGATGATAGCAAGTGGTTTTTTCATGCCTTACACAACAATCCTGCTACATGCTTGGGAAATGCATGTCCCAGGACTCCAGGAATGTCTGTTTCCAGGACGTACCTGTTGGTTTTATAATATGCAAATATCTCTTAGCTGGTTTTGTAACTTGGTGAAGCTATGAGCCAGTGAAATTAGAGAGTGAATGGCTTTGCTACTACAGAAACCCAAAGCAGAGCTCCAGCATGTGTAAATCAGTGTAGCTCCTCTGAGTCAGATGGAGCTGGGTCAATTTATTCTAGGTGAGGAGCTCTTGTAACTGGAGACCGAGCCCCCAAATGGCCTGTAATAAAACACCATCCTGCTTTTTCTCTCTTCAAGTTTGCTAGCACTGCATCCTTACAGACGATTGCATGTTGTGCCATGTGCCAGCCCTTCACATACAGAAACAGGCACTGATGTTTATCACAAGCATGAGGTGGGAGGGAAAAAAACACAGTAAGAACTTGGCACCATTTTAGTCTCAGCTAAGCCTTGCTTTGGATACCAGGAGTCTTGCAGAGGCTCTGCTTGCCCTCTTTGTGCGGGCACGGACGGCAGCCTTTGATTCCCGGGTGGCACCAGTTCCTGCCCGTTGCTGTGGCTTTAAGACACAAAGGGCATTGTAAGTGCCTGGCTGCAATACTTAAGAATACCAGCACTTTGGGCTCTTGAAGCAGCTGCATCCTTATCCACAGCATCTGAAAACCACTTGTGTTATTAAAGTGGCAGATTTCGGAACTGGCATTTCCCCACAACCACAGGTATTTAAAAAATTTAGCAAAACAAAATGGCATGCTGGAATGGTTCTTATGGGTCTCGTGTAGCGCTTAGGCAGGAGACAAAAAAAATACCAGAGTTGGCTCTATGCAAGATGAGCCTTGGATGTGATTCTTCCTCTGTCTCTGGCAGGATACAGCCACTGTGCTAACAAAAACATGAAGACTTTTCCAGAAACATTGCTCTTGAAACTTTTCATGACCTTATACACAAAATACTGCAAGACTCATAACCTATTTAAGGTTGATGATGCAGAGTGCGAAATAGTTGTCCCCAGGAAGCGGCTGGCTGATGAAAGTTCCACTGGTGTGAATAACCAGCACAATTACAGGGAAAGGCAGCTGTCTTGAACAAACTGTTAATGGGACACTGAGCCTTTAACTGCTAGATCAAAGTGCAAATGTCTCCCAGAGCAGCACTGACTCACATTATTTGATGTCCTATGGGAAAGGTGCTGGTAAGGCTCATTCCAGCTCCTTAACTCATCAGAATCATTGAAACTGAAGGAGCTGAAGCCTCCAACAAACAGATACTTCTGTTGGTCCTACCAGAATGGTATCTACATATTTGGAAACCCGACCTTACTTGTCTCTGCCACAAGGGCCACCACTGCCACTCACACAGACTGTCTCAATTTTTGGCCAAGAACAGAAACAGCATGAAAATGAAAATCCCATTTTAGCACTCATGTCAATTATTTATTCATGAATGCTGATTTATTCATCAAGATGTCTGCCTTCAGCTGTGATTTAACAGCTTTGCTAAACATGGGTTTCATTTAAGTAACAAGGAACTTCACTCTGGTCCTTCATCTATCTAATAAGGGCCAGCAGGGGTCCTTATTTAATAAGGACTGCAAATGGACCAATCTGAATTCTGGCTTTAATAGACAAAATTAATAGCAAAGATTAATTTCCTCCACTGCAGGAATGAGCATTAGGATGAGCATTATAAGGAAGTCAAACTAAATGATTGTAATTTCTAAGCCTTAATATCTATTTAGGTAGTCATTTTGCAATAACAAACAATTAGATCTATGCAAAAGGCAGATAATGAATAGGAAAAGTAAGTGTTCTGTGGACCTTTTTGGACCATAAATGTCTATCACCCGGTTGCCTGAGACTGTGTGGAACCAGAGCCAAAGAGCCTAGTTGGTTCTCTCGGTTCTCTATTTTTACTGAATATAAAGTAATTCTTTTTCAGAGAAGAGAAATTGCAGGTATCCCAAATTTAGATAAAAAATATAGCCTTTCTACAGTTACCCAACCGTGAATCACTAGGACTTTACACAGAGCTAAAAGCCACGCACTGCATGAAGGCTCTCTGCAATGCTGGATATGGTACAGCAAGTCTGAATTGTGGTATGAATTCCTAGTCTAAGCAAATTCACTCTATAAAATGGGAAGTTCTGACATGGTGCTGCTCCTGCACACTTGAGCGGGCTCAGTAAGGACATTTGATACAAATAGTATAGACAGCAGTCAGTGTAGCTAGAAAGTTGACCAAGACCCAACAGGAAACAAAAACCACTAAGGTTATCTGATTGTGATCAAATCACCATTAGCCTGAGCTCTGCTAAAAGTACAGCTTTAGCCCATGGTAATTATAACTCTCTAGTAATGTTCTGCTTCTCAGCTGCAGTGTTCTAGGAGCTGAGCATGGCTCAGATCAGAAGCAAGACTGTGTCCATGCCACCTCTCACCAAAACTGCTGAGCTGAAGGACAAAATGACCAGCCCCAGCTCTGCCACAGCCTCCCTGCTAGCATCCGCTGTTCCCTCACATCTCCTGGTATGATGTTGCCAAGCTCTACCACTAAAGGGTGATCAATTTAAATGGTCCCAAAGATGTTATGCAGTGCCCAGAGAACCAACTGAGCATGCAGAGTAGCTGGGTAGAGAGGATGTTGAGGGTAACGAGAAACCACACAGCGACCTCTTAAGACAACCAAAAGAAGACATGCACACACAACCTAGCTTCTCAAAAAACCTGTAGGTCTGTCACATAGAAATATGTGAAAATACCCAAAGCCACATACTGCTCTACTTTCCCCCTTCTGGATGTTGTTTATTAACAAATATTTCTACAACCCTGGGGGAATGACATTGGGATGAGACAAAGTATGTACTGGCAGGGAATATGCACCATGGTTTGCTATATGCTTGCCTGACTTTTTAAGTGCCAATGTTTTTCTTCTTATTTTTTTTTTTCTTCAAAGCCTGGCATATTACCATGACAGCTTTACAGTGAGACTCCAGTCCAACATGCTGACATCAACTAACAAGGCATAGCAGCAACCCAGCCCTTTCACATACTTTACGAGTACAATGTGTTAGTGTTAAGCAATATTTGAAAAAATACTAGGCAAAATAGTTCCCAGGAAGACCTGGATTCTGACTTCATGCAGGCAAAGAAATATATGACGGAAATGATAAATCCTAATGACATTGCTTATGGCCCACTGAGTCAGGGAGCAGTTGTAAAACTCAAGTGTAAGCAATAGCCCATGAAAGACCATCCTCTTTGTTCCTTTCAGTTTGTTCTACTTTTATGCTGGCAAGTGTAGTTTGGTAACACTAAGCAGCATAACAGGGCAGGAGTTTTGCTTATTTAGCATGTAGTGAAGATAAAGAGGCAAAACAAAGAAAATCCCTGCTAATAATAACTTGTATAACAAAGGGCTGAGGTGTACAGTATGCTCTTCTAGAACCACACTGAAGTCCAAAAGTATGGCATGTTGACACTACCAAAACTCTGCATGTTTCACGAAGAAAACAACTCTTAATCTCTAATAATGGACAGAAGCAATATCTCTACAAATGTACAGTCCATTACTACTTCACAATGTTCAAGTCTTATGCAATTCACTCAGCTTCCCCCACTCCCCTTTGCCTTACTCAGGGATGGAAATGTTCTGCTGGCTTGTGTGCTGTAGCAGCTGCTCCTCTTGACATTTCTGCTGCAGGCTGGGATACAGACCCTGAGCGTTAATTTTAATGAAATAGCTAATATAACCCTTCCTCTCGTTTCCCAATATTTCATGTGAATCAGAAATTCTAATTTAGGCAATCATTTATCTGAGAAGTCTTCCTAGGTTAGTGGAGATTCAAAAATAGTTTGGAACAGCAACAACAAACCAAGGGTGCTTCAGGCTTTAATCATCTTCCAGAAAGTAGATCCTATTTCTGCCAGGTATCCCACAAGGAAATTCAGTCTATTAGTTACTGGCTCTCACTCTTTAGATGGGTGCTCAGGTGAATAGAATAAGATATATAAAGCTAATCACAGAATATCCTGAGTGGTAAAGGACCCATAAAAATCCTTGAGTCCAACTCCTGGCCCTGCACAGGACACCCCAAGAGTCACCATGTGTCTGTCCAAGTGCTTCTTGAGCCAGGTTTAACCCATGACCTGCTCATTTCTTGTGGCCAAGACTGTGACTGTAGGGAGCTTGTTCCAGTGCCCACCCAGTGCCCACTGGGTGAAAACCCTTTTTTTTAAATATTCAGACTAAACCCGCCCCTGACACATCTTCATGCCACTGGTCACAACAGAGAAAAGATCAGCATCTGTCCCTCCTCTTCCCCTCAGGTGGAAGTTGTAACTGCAGTGAGGTCTCCCCTCAGTTTCCTCTAAGGTGAACAAACTAGGTGCCCTCATCCACTTATCATTCATCTTCTCTAGATCCTTCACCATCTTTGTAGTCCTTCTTTAGACACTCTGTAATAGCTTTATTTTTTTTTTTATATTGCAGTCCTCAAAACTTGCGCACAATATTCAAGGTGAGGCCGCTCCACTACAGCGCAGAGTGGGACAATCACCTCACTTAGCCAGCTACATTCTTCTGCTGAGGATATGTGGACATGACACAGTAAGAGAGAATGATTTTGACCCACAGGGTACATTTGTAGCTAAAAATGTACAAGGGAGAAAGTGTCTTTGCAGAAATTATTAATGTGTTTCCATGACAGAACATCCAAGATGCAATTCATGATTAAGGGGTTTTGTCTTGGCAGGCCATTTCTCCAATGGGCCTGCAGGAGCTGCTCATTAGGAGTGCTTCTATCACCACCAGTGGTCACTGAAGGCTGTAAAGAAAGCCTCCATTTGCTCCCATCACGCTGCAAATACACAGTCCATGCAAACATTTGGATTTTTTTCAAGATCCACTGAGACTGCTGGCTAACAAAATCAGCAGCAGCACACTGAGCAAATTTGACAAAATAAGAAGAAAACTGAGTGTCAGTCAATGAGACCTGGGAGCAGAGATATCTATCTTGAATTACCTTTTCTGTGCTTCTGCCCATTACCTGAAGAAATGTGGGACATGTGAGAAGTAGGAATTGCAAATGCAGTCAGTTACCCTCTCAGCTGTGACAGATTTAGTTTGAGTTCTGCTTGTATTGCTCAATAATTTCTTTAGGGAAAGGTGTATCTCAGGAACAATTAATTGAAAAAATGGTAATTAATTGACATATACACCCCATCTCAGCAGCAGAAAATGCTTGTTCCTGGCACTAGAAAGAGACAAGAGTCTCCTCATCCCAAGTCGCTTTACAGCTCCATTAATCACCTGCATTTGTTCCAATGGAGAATGTGCTTACTGCAAGTACTTTGTCTCATGCCTGCATACATTTCCATGCCCTGACTCCTGCATAGCCTCCAGGACACTCCTCAGTGCAGGCAAATTTCTTCAAGCAGTTCACAGAGGCACTCAACCATGCTTGGCCAGCTCCATCAATATCATCATGCAGCATACTGATACTGCTTTTTATGCATGTATATTTTTCAGATTCCCAGAACTCAAGGCTTTGCCATCACTAACCAACCAAACAGAGCAGGTAACCTATGGTGAATATATTTCAACAAATGCCACCCTGGTGGAAGCTTACTGCTGGATTGCCTTGGTCCTGTTTCCAAGGTTACATTTCTATTGGCCTGTTTCTGCATGCTGATGTCTTGTACTCACACATTAAGACATGGTCTAGGAACATACCTGCCCTGGAGATGCACTAGGTTACTATAACTCAGGAGTCCCAGCAATGAATTCCTACTGGGAATTCCTCAAATAGAAGTGAGGCACAACCTGCTGATCATCCCTCCAAACATTCTCTCTGTCAGCTTCCTCCCAGAAACCTGCCTATCCCTCAAAATCTAGTATTGATTCCTCAGACTCAGCCCAGAGATTATAAATATCCCCAATCTCCCATGTTCCAGTTAGCATTTTGTTAGAAAACCTGAGGAAATTCAGCAACACACCTAGCTTTTACACAGCATCCTAAAACAGCTCATTAAAAGCAAACAAACAAGAGAGCTCCCCAGACTCCAAGCCCATTATGAAATGCAGCTTCCCACCATCTTATTGTGTCCCACTTCAGAAGCCCTTGTGTCAAGAAAAGCAAACAGGCAGCTCAAGGGGTACCCTCATGCTTTAGCTTTCTTGTGCATCTCCTTCAGACTTCACCCAGGAGACCTTTTAAACCCTCTTTTATCACCTCTTTAACATTGCAGAGTTGCTGGCAAGTGGCCAATGCTCCTGGAAAAAAGGGTACTAGTTTGTATTCAGAGATAATGGAGACAATAGAACAAAACCCATTCTGCCACCCAGCAGCAGCAGCATTCCAAAAAGTCTTCACATTTGGGAGTAGTACTGAAGACACTGTAAAGCCCGAAGTGCATGCATAAGGGCTTGTCTGTCATCTTAGATTTTAGGGATTAGCCTCCAAGTAGACATACAATTTCCTGTCCCTATTCCTGATCAGCAATCAGTAATGAAATCTCTTTTGAATTTTTGCCAAGAGGAAAACAATTGGCTGCTTGAGAACTTCAGCTTGAGGTGTGAGTTATTGTGCTTCCTTTGCTTAGGCAAATTCTGTGAGAGGGCTGGGGGAGTATAATCAGAGTTCAGTATATGTGCTGAGGAGAAAGACCCATATCTTCTTTTTTCTTAATCCCAACATACTTTATTATCCCACTGGGGAGAAAGGAGCTATGGAGATACCATTGTAACTATCAGCTGAAGTTAAGAGATCAGTTCTGACAGCAGCACGGAGTATGACATGAGCTTATGAATCCATCAACCCTGAAGTCACTAACTCACCTTAAAAATTTTGTTGTTCTCTTTAAATGTCAGGTTTCAGTCTGTTGGACACCAACAATTACATGATCCCACTAACTAGTCAGATCTTGGGCTAGAAAACGTGTGGTATGTAGGTGCATCTGGAACATTAGGAAAAGATTCTTCACCTAGGGGGGAATCTGTCACTGGAACAACATTCCCAGGGCACCAAGCCTGCCAGAATTCAGGGATTGTCTGAACAACGCTCCTAGTCATACAGTTTAGTTTTAAGTAGGATGAGGAGCAGGGATGTGGATTTATGATCCTTATGGATCCCTTCCAACTTGAGATATTTTATGATTCTATGATTCCGTATCAGACAATCAATAAACAGAGCCTCCCCAGCCATTTTAGAAGTAGGAGAAACTTCAAAAATGTCATGAGGGTAAATGAAGTAATGAAACATAACATCTGTTTCTCTAATACTAGCTTTGTTTTTTTGTGAGACTTGCCACAAAAATAAAGGCATGAAGAAAAACAAGTAGGTTACATATAAGTAAAATCCTCTAAACTGAGAAAGATGGGTTTTTTTGAGAGATAGAAAATAAAGATGTTTTGTGCTTTGAGAATCCTGAAACATGATACTACTATATAAACAAACTACAGACTATGAATATAATTTGTTATTATATTGTTTCAGTAACATGTTTCAGTAAACATGTTTGCCCATCCCCTTTTAACTCTAGCTGTAAAGGATTATTTTAAATGCAATCTACACATATTTCATTGTACCTATATGCTAGCAGAATTTTATCGTGAATTTCTCATAGTTAGAACAAAAGTCTGAATTTGCAGTAGTCTGAAGTGACTGCCTGTTTTTGACACCATACATCTTTCTCAGTCAGCTGATGCAAACCAGTCATCATGGAAATCTGAAATTCATTGCAAAGCAAGATCTTGTACACTGCAGGGAGGGATGTGGATTTATGAAGGGATAATTTTTTAAAATCTGATTTTATTTTCAAAATGAAGTGGCTTTTGACTTCTTCTTTTGGGCTTGGGAATGAACACTGTATTAGAGCATGTATCTCCTGTGTGTACTGACTAACAAGGGATAATTCTTTAAAATCTGGTTTTATTTTCCAAATGAATTGGCTTTTGACTTCTTCTTTTGGATTTGGGAATGAACACTGTATTGGAGCGTGTATCTCCTGTGTGTACTGCTTGAAACTGCAGAGATGCAACAGCTTGTCTGTGGAGATTGAAACCAAAGGTCGTTTTGCCTAATGTTGGGATATGGGCCAGCCCTTCTCTGTGTTTTTCTCTCTCTACCAATATCAATCTTGTATCAGTGCCAGGAATCGGGAGTATTCATCTTCTCTAGGTAAACATCAGTTTATAGAACGTAGAATATAATTGCACAGAAGAGGCTATGATATGCCTTGGGATTAGTGAATACTTCCTAATTGAGCTTCAGTGAAAGCGGCAGTTCTGGCATTATTTTTATTCACCTTGTGGAAAATTATTGGAGCATATTTCATATAATTAGGATCAAGAATGGATTTGGCATCACTTCCAGCAAATGCCCCTGAACACTAATCTGGTTTATTTGGCACCACTGATGAAGCTTCTCTTGTGGGGAATACAATGACAACAATTAACCTGGCAATGCAGAACAGAAATGGGAAGTGGGAAATTGTCTTGTCTTTTATCCACATACAGGATGAAGTGTGGCCTCGTTCATCAACAAAGCAGTGCCTTGGATTAATTTCCTTCTTTTGTTTTTTTTCTCCAATCTTGAAATGCCATAAGGAATCTTCTATTTTTTTCCCCCACCTATCTGAAAAATCTACATTTTTCATGCTGTTCAAGAGGATCCCAACAAACAGACCTACTGAAAGTGTTTGTAGCTCAATGTGTTGTATTAACTGATTGTTGTTGAATGACCAAAAGACTCTTTCTAGAATTAGACTAGTATTGACTTTCAACAGCTGCCAGTTCAGAGCAAGAAATCAATAGCAGGATTTGGGCAAGGTCCTTAGGTTAGTGCATCAGGATGTACTTTTTTGTTTTTTTAATCATTGCATATGATACATACATACTCCAGTTCTAGTGAGTTCTGTTTGTTCCTTCTCAATAAGTGTACTGGACAACTCAAAAAACCCTCTTTTTCTCTTCTTTATCCACTTGTTATGAATTCAGCACTGACAATACATTTTAAGATTTCCAATTCATCCATCCATAGCTTTCTTTTCCTTTCATCTAGTCCTCAGGCTAGAGGCTGCAGTGAGGCTTGGGAAAACTAGTCCCCCAGAGTTTGTTTTCAGGGAGAACATTTGGAAGGAGAGACTTCCACTAGAAGTAGGACAAAAATATTAGGTATTAACCTGGGGTCTTAAAGACAGCAAAGCCTGAGAGACTTAGGGAGATTTACAGACATGGGGGAACTTGACAAGAAAGAGGAAGAGTAGAATTATTTGGTTTAGCTGCTGAGCCAGCTGAGAAAGGGATGAGAAGAACTCTGAGGGGAGGAGTGAGAGAGGAGGATCTTGTGTACTCAGGGAATCTTAGACTTAACCTCAAAGAACACTATAAAGCAGTGACAACATTTAAACAAAGAAATATATAGAATTGCTTATTGGCATTATGCAGGGTTTGGTTTTTTTCCTAGAGCAGTGTATTTCTTTTGCCAGATATAAGGCCTAAGAACACAATATATTTCTTGGCCAGACTCATATTCTGTCCCTAATCACAGCAGTAGGGAACACCATGCAGGCAAGCATGCTCATTTTATTTAGGAATAGTCAGAAAACCTGCCTATTTCCTCTCTCCCTGGTGGCATGATGTCCACACAAAGTCCCAGTTCTTCTACTGGAAAAACAGAGAGAGCCTATGCTCAAGCAGTGTGTGAGAGAGACTGAGGAACAGTCAAGTGCTGTGATGTGCTTCTGTGTAGAGCACCTGAGGAACTTCTTGTAAGCTCAGTGTAGTAGGGCCAAGGTGTAAAACCCTGGTGGGAGCCATGGTAGTGTTTATGGTAAGCAGCTGGAGATAGCAGGATTGTATTTCAGTTGTATTTTTAAAAATCTTTGCAAACACAACAGATTTAGGGAATGCTGTCAGGTCTAGCCTCATTCTTTCTGAAATCCTTGAAAAACTGAGGAGGCTCACAGCCTGTACTGATCATTAACACCCCCCTCCCCACAGACCCCAAACAGCCTCAAGCAAATGCCAAAACTGAGAGCTCCTCACAGGAAGTGTCCTTCCATTATCCTGAACTGCAATCTGTGCTCTATTCTCTTCTTTGACAGCAGAAAGGGGATGCAGTAAATCCTGTACAAGCTGTTCACATCAAAACCAGCAGATGATCTTGTAAAATTGCTGCTCCTGGTAAAATACCTTGTTTAGTAAGAGAGCAGCTGCATGCAGCTCCTGGGTTGACTGCAGATGTAGCCCAAAGATGAGAGAGTTACAGCTATTTAGCTATAAAGTAACAAGTAACTGACTTGCAATAGGAAAGGGCTAGTATGGGTAAAAAACACACTGTAACAACATCCCAGCCAGACAAAATGAGCAACTTCCTAGAAAATGCTGATTTGTGATGTGCAAGAGGAACCCAGCTAGAGCCTCCGTGTGCAAACCAAGAAATGGCAGGCAGACATGTTCCATGAGGAGTGGAAATGACTATTTTTCCTAAGCAAATAACTCACTTTTGCCAGGTGTAATTTTTGCCAAGCCATTTCATCATGAACTCAGTCCTTCAGAAATAATCTGTGAGGTTTTCAACACCTCACCAGCTTTGTTGTCAGGTGAGCCAGAGAAAAGGGACTGGTTTATTGCCAACATAGATGAACAACCACAGCCTATTTTCCACATTCCTCACAAAAATTAATTTACAAAGCAGAGAGGAGCAAAGGGCAGGACAAATAACACTGTACACAGGGGATCTGATCCTTGCTCTGGAAATGTCTGGTATGGAAGCAGTGGCAAATCTCTCAGGCCAGACCTCCCAGCTGACACCATCATCAGGGGACTGAGCAATGCCCTGCAGCTGTGGCTGGTCCCTGTCCCATGTTATGTGTGTCCCCTGTTTTATTCATGCTGCTGCTCTTGGAAAGTGATACACACTGTAGTGCTGCCCCAGATCTTACCCTGTGCACGAGATATTCTGGTTCACTTTTCAGCAGTTTTTGTTAAAAGATTTATTTTTATGCACACATAGCATTACATTCCATTTTTAAATTTAAAGGCTCTTAAATCCATCCTTAACCCAAAAGTCTTGGATACCCACCTTCTGGCACCTCAGTTTAAAAGCTCTGGCCTGAATGTTTAGTGTCCTCTCTTGTGCCAGTCATTGCACAGCCCCCTAAACAGTAGCAGATAATGAACAAAATTGCATATGCTTCAATACCAACTTTGATTAACAGAAAATGGGATGTCACCCTTAACCATGAATTTTCTTCTCTCTTCTTCTAAAAATCTGTGTAATTACAATTAGAACAGCTTAAATGCATACTGTACATTTTCACAGGGTTTGGACACAAATGCATTTACCTCATACTACACCAGAATTAGCAACATAGTAATGTTCCCTGTCAGCACAAAGAGAAGTGAAAGATAATAAATCACTGACTTGTGAACTGCATCCAAGAATCAATAAAATGTAAATGGCTACAATACAGAAGGTAGAAATACATTAAATATGAATGATAAGAAGGAGAAATAAGACTGGAAAATGATCAGGTTGTATATTCCTTTACATGAGACAAAAGAGATGGAGAATATTTCTGGACTGGTAAAAGAGAAGTTCCTTTCAAACACAACAGTACCTGACCATGTAACTGTCCACTACCCCTCTAATGGAGACAGAGAATATACGAGTGTCAACAAACTTTTACAATCTTTACACATCACTGATTACAAATGAAAATGTAATGCTGCCTACACATGCTCTGGATCTTATCTCTCCTCTAGGGGAAAGCATTCAATCCTCAGCCTGCCATGGAAAATGTAGCATTCAGATATCTGTGACTAGTATGTGTAAAGAAGAGAAGATAAGGTGCATATCAAGCCTACATCTGTGACAGGGGTCTCAGAGTCTAGAGATAGATGAATGAGTGCATATAAAGACTGACTGAAAATCTTCTAATTAAACCTTTGCTTTATATAGAGAGCAAATACTCTCTATATTTTCTGTTTTGAAAGAAAAGCTCACAGAAAATATTTTGGCCAATATCTTCAATATCCAGTGCTTACACACACACACACACACACAAATACACTCTTCTTTTAGGAAATAAATAGCCTACTCTTGAGCAAAGATAGTTTGTATACTTTAAAGACTCCCTGGAGGAAGTTCAGCCTGCACGCCTACTGTGCAAAGGTAAGAGGTAAGCTGTTAATGGTTGCAGGATGACACTAGATATATGGGCTGTGAGACAGATTTGGATCTTTGAAGAATAACTGGTAGTGAACAATAGGAGATAAATAAATCAGAACAAAGCCACAGGTAAGATGCTTATATGGACAGTGGCCTGCCAGTCAGAGGCAGTCATTAGCCCATAATGGCATTGTAGGTGGGATGAAAAAGGTAAGAGCTTCAAACTTCAAGGCAAGGCTCTTGAGTTTTACAGCTCGAAGTACAACAGCTATGTATGGTCAAGAATTCATCTTACTGCTTTAGAAATTTAAGAATAAAAAATGGAAATGCACCTTTCATGTGTTGATTACTTAGGGATGTACAAAACCAGTATGTGGCAGTAACAAAATGTCCCCGGGTGCCTCTGAACACCACAGGAGGACACAGGCAAGGTTTCCTAGGAGACCAGAGATGCACTCCAAAGCACGTGCAAGTTTGGCCAGCTGACAGTCACCCAGTCGTGTTCTGAACATCACTGCTAGAAGGTTTGTGATTCAGCTCCAGAGTATAGTTGGAAGAACTAATTGTGGAAAGCCTAGAGGAGGTTAGAATTTATTTATTCCTGGCAGCATAAATATTCAGATCTCTAAAAGAAAGAAAAGGCTGATTGCTAGCTATACAAAATGAGGGGGAGAGAAGGGTGAATAACACCTTCAATTAATCTAAATATTGATCTTAGTCCCAGACTCTTCTGGCTTAAATTCCACCTAAATCCTTGTGCCTACTGTTTTCTATTGGCTGGGACCCCAAAGACTTCAGTGTAATTATTCCAGAGATGTGAGTAAGGCTTAGAGCCCAGAACCTCTAGTGCTCAAAACTAAGTACTCAGATTTATGTGGAATCTAGGTCTGGCAAAACTAAGCATTGGGATTTAATGCACCTCCAATGTGCTTATGAGGGAAGATGTCTGCAGACCCAGTGTTTGACCTTGCCTCTTCCAACTTTTAGACAAAATATCAATTTAGCATCTCTTGGGAAATACAGTATAGCCCCTCTCCTCAGCTTTTCTCTCTTTCTGCATCCCAGCACCTCCAACCCCTCACGGGGTTTGCTCAGAAGGGAGTTAAGGCCATATGCAGAGGTGACCCATAGGGGGAATGTGAAGAGAATAGAAAAAGCAAAAAACTTTTGCCCTCCTTGGCCAGATGATGCCTCATGCTTTGCAGATCCTTTGTCTCTTACTATTAGAAGACCCGTTTACAAGGGTAGAACAGTGGAATTTCTCATACTACTATGGAAGACATCACATGACTTCATTTCTTTGCAGTTGTATTTTTCTGACTCCCTTAGAACAAGCCCCTGTATCTACCAAAGACAGGAAAGCAGTCACAGAGATTTCAAAATCAGCAAGTCCTTCCCAATGATCTGTGGATCAAATATCCTTAATATAAAATATTTGAGGAGTGGGATGTTTGGAGCAGAAAGGGTCTGCACACATGAACATTCTTGCAAAGCTTTCCATGGATTGAAGAAGCAGTGTTGTTCCTGAACTTCCTATAACTCTAGCACAAGTTCCTCTAACTATAGCACAAGTAATAAATACATTTAGCAGCTAAGATTACTTGCCTAGTCAGCTAGCATGCTAAGTGCACAAACAAGTATCATAACAGTTTTATTACATGTACATGCTTGTGTTTCCTTGAGACGTGATAAAACAAACAGATCAGTAATTTTAGAACAAGCAATCAAAAAAACTAAAAAATGCAATGAGTAATTTAAAACAAATGTTAAGAAAATTGTGTCTTTAAGAAATCTTCTCCAAGCTCTGCTCCGATTACATTTTATCAACGTGAAAGATACAATGACAAAATGTATTACTGGTCACAAAAACTTACATTTAGGTATCTTTTTGTTCCATTATGAAATATGTTTTGTTTTGTTCCATTATGAAATATGTTTTGTTTTGTTACATTATGAAATATACTTCACTGCAGTCATTTATACTCTTCAGTGTGAAAGGTGTGATCTGGAACCATTTTGAATGGGTGATTGCTTGAGAAATGTCCCCACCCTTTTCTTCGTTCAAACAACAGATAAGGAATGTGCCTCTTATTTCTCAAGTAGAATATTTAGTTCTTGCTGATAATATTGCACAGTGCCTTTTGAAAAGCTTAAATATCAGTGACTTATAACTGTTCTAAACACATTTCTAACAACCCACTATAATTTCACAAGTATTACATGAGCTCGCTAACAAGTTTGTTAATCAAAACAAATAAGCTAAAACATCTTTGGGGTTACACCAAGATGCACTGAGCTGTCAAATGAAGTAAAATCGGCTGTTGGAGTTTGTTGCTTTTACAAATGGCCCATTGTGTGTGTTTCAGGGAACAGTGGGAGCAGTGAGCAAGACATGAATGAAGTAGTCTGTCAGATCCTCTGTTTGATTTATAATAATGGGGTTGCATTGACATGAGAATAAAATACAGCAAAGCATATGTTCACTATGAGTAATACAGACTCATTTATATATTACAGGAGTATTAAATAAATAGTCTTGATCATTTTCTAAAACAGTCCTACAATGAATGTGGTTATAATGCCAAGGGAGAAATTCTGCTTCACAGGCAGTGATCAAACAGACAGAAAAAATATTAAGCCTGGGTATTTTCTCCTTAGGTTTCCAGTCCTTAGACTGGTAGAGGGAGTTGAAACAGCATACATTTTCCTGTTGTGGGTCCAAAGAAAAACTAATCCTGGTCTTCTGGAACAGAGAAAAAGAACAACAGTGGCTTCGTGACATAACTTCCTCAGTTTCAGTCCTCCAAGAACCTGGTCCCTTAAATTCTCAGTCAGATGTTGGCAGGAAGGGCTGGTAGGACTTCAAGAAAACATTGACACAGTTTCAGAGATGTCAGCGACAAATCCAGCTCAGCTGTAAAACAGTTACTGTGGGAACCCAGAGAAATACATGCACTTATCTTGAAGACTGGCAATGCTCCCACATGAATGTTCTAATTAGGAATCAGACATCCTACTTCTTTTTTTAATATCCTGTCCATTGTTGTAAATGGACAACAAATGTTATTTACAATCAATTGAGCAGGAGAATGTCATTGTTTAAACATGGAAATTGAATTTAAAGTTCTGCATTTAATTATGTTTGGGGTTGTTTTTCATTTGGAGCTAAACCTGGAGATTTTTAAAATATGTGGCTCCAATATTGTTTTCCTTTTTAAAATGGGAGGAATGTTAATGAACATACCCAGGCTGCCTTTAACAGCATGAAAATTGTCTAAAATACAGTAAATCTCCTAGCTGTTCAAATAATCATGCATTGTATGAGCACAGTTATTTTGTGTTGTGGTTCTAACCATGACATTACGTGACAACTCTTACAAACCAGAGGTTTCTGAAGTCTCATTTCTATTCCTTTTCTTTCCTTTTTTTCTCAGTGAAAATGGCTCTTTACTTATCTCTCCCAGAGACCTCAATTTGTGCACCTATTCAGTGTCAGAAACAAAGTCATTACAAGACAATTGCTTTTTATTTTTCATTTCCAGCCTGAATTCAGAAGTTCTAAACATTTGCTAGAAACTTTGTAAATCAGAAATCTGATAAATTAAACACACAGTATTCTTCTCAGACCACCTAGCAAAAACAAAGACTAAGAAGAGAAAGGAAGACTGAGCACAAAGAAAAATAGAAGGACTGCTTACTGAGCTCTAAGTCATAGGCCAAAGTGAGGTTGAAGTGTAGTTGGATACAATTTCTGCAGCACTGGTAGCAAAGCCCAGGCCAAGGCTAGAGCTGTGAATTCTTGGGAATGTAGAGCTTCTATCTGCTAAACCTGGAAAGCTGCTCTGCTCTTCAGTCTTCATTCCAGGGTGTGAGTTTAACCACACAGCTTTAATTGGCCTTTACTGCACTGGCAGAGGTCATTTTGACCACATTTGTTGAGTGCTGAGAGCAGATGTGTAAGTATTACGTACAGCATTCGTCAGAATTAAAAATAAACAAACAAGAAACAAAAAAACCCAAACCCTTTGTTGATGTGAATTTTTAAAATGTTCTGTTTCAAAAGAAAAAATGTTGTACTTGTGAAAATGGCAACACTATCCTTTTAGGCGACCATCAGTTATTCCAAAGAAACACATTTTGCTGTGTAAAACATGATTACTGCCATTCCATGACTTTGAGTTGCCCTCAAAGGTGCCATTCTTAAGCTTTCCTTCCAAGAAATTGCTTATTTTTAAATCCACAGCATTACATGGTTGTACAGGTCTTCAGGTACAAGTCTCCACATCACATCTTGTCATTTCCTACAGTGCACTGGATGCAATAAAGTTAAATCAGGGGTATGTATTACTAAGGACCCTTCCATAGGTAATGTGTGTTTGAACATAGCTGAAAGTAAGCAACAATTATAATACTGCAAAAAGCTTTTAAATATTTGCTTTTTCGGATATGATGGTCCTGTTTCATCCATTAAAGTGGCAGGGTGGAATATAGGTCATATTCTAGCCATTACCACTTAAGCTTCATTAGCAAACAACTGGGGTTAAGTAATTTGTCACATGATCAGAATTCTAATTTTGATTTTATCACAATAATTGTGTGCTTTTCCCCTGTAGCAGCACACATATGGCTGATTTTCTACACTTTCTACCACATTTAGGGTATTCAAGACACATACTTCATAGAGAATTTGAAAGAATTCTTTCTGCCATTCATACCTCTCCTTCTTCCTTCCAGGTCAATGCTGCTTTCTTTATTATTCTATCCTGGCAAGGTGATTGGGGGTTTTGGGAATCCAGTTCAGACAAAGTCTTCCCCAGCCAGCATGACACTTGCACAAGGAAACCTGGCACTTTGTCCCACACAAAGGCTTCCCAACCTTTCCCAGAACAGGGAAGAACAAGGAGTACTCCTGAGTTAGGCTCCTGACTACTATAAAGAAACATATTGGCACTAAGGGATTTTTTTCTATAACTGACTCACTTTTTCCTATCCTGGCTCTTCTAGAAGAGTTACTAGGAATCCCTAAGTAACTTGGGCCAAGCCCAAAACCATAAGTGAAAAAGAATGCAAGGCACCAGTCTTAGAACCACTCCTAACTTTACTGTGTTTAATTAGTTTATCACTTAAAACATTAATGGCATGTCCACAGACTTTGTGCCTCCACATTTCCTTCCAGACTGACACATTTTTATCCTTTCAGAGTAAGGCATTATAAGTCCATGTCATACCTTACTTCATTCATCATTTCTATGCCTGATGTTCTTTTAATGTCCTGCTCCTTTCTGAGTGAAGCAGGAGTTTTTGAACTGTGTCATCAGCTCACCAGAATGAGATGTGGGACAAAGGTATCATAGGAAGGGCAAAGTTTTTGCAATGCTTCTGTGCTAGTCAGGACCCTGGGAGGCTGCAGGCTGAATTTCAGCCTGATATTTTTGTCCTCCTTGCTTGGCTAAGTCAGCTTGGGCCACATCTCAGTTTTCCTGTCAGCGCATGGGTCCCCTGTATCACTGTCCCTGCAATTTGTGTCACCAGGTGAGATTAATTATTTTGATTAAAAAGCAAATGAGGAGTTAGGGGACACAAAATGTGCTTCCTTCACAGTGGGCAGCAACTCTAATTGCCCTTGTTACCAGTTGGAAGCACTACCCTCTCCACCCATTGCAGGAAGCACACGCCTTCTTCTGCTGCACTTGATCACCCATGGCCTTATTTGTGCTTCCTCCTCTGTAGTACAGACTGTAGGTGGGTGTTTGTGCCCCTCTTCCTTCCAGGAGAAGGAGGGAGAGACCTTTCAAAAGGCCTGCAGCAGCACTGTAAGCAACTATGTGGTGGTGGAAAACCACAGTATTCCAGATGCTGAGTGCCAAACAGAGGATGGTAATTGCTTCCCCCCTCTCCTGGCTGTGCTCTTGCTGACAGGGTGCTGTTAGCCTTCATCACTGGCTTGGGCTTACCCTAGCTGTCCTCCAGGACCCCAGGCCCTTCTCTGCAGAGCTGCACCTTGCATGGAGTTAGTCTGTCCCGGATACTGTTTGTCCTGGCTGAATTTCATGAGGTTCTTGTCATACCATTCCTTCAGCCTGAGTCCCTCTGAGTAGCAGCTCTACCCTTGACCATATTGGCTCTCCCACTAATTTGCTGTCATCCACAAACCTGATGAAAGGGCACTCTGTCACCTCCCCTAGGCATTCCAACAGGCATGAAACAGGTCAGGTCCCAGGATAGATCCCTACAGTGTTCCACTTCTTACTGGGCTCCCGAGAGTACAGCCCTACAACTGCTGGCCTCTGAGTCCTATTATCCAGGTTTTTACCCATGTGGTCCATCCATCTATCTAGCCCACAATATTAATTTGGATACAAGACAATAGACAGTGTCAAAAGCATGGCAAAAGTCAAGGTAAATAATATCCTCTGTTCTTCCTCATCTACAAATCTAGTCATTTTACTATAGAAGGCAATCAGGTTGGTGAGGCACACTGGCTATTCCTGAGGCACACCTTCTCTTTCCTGTCTTCAGAAAAGTGTTCCAAGAGAACATGGATTTCCACATGGACTGTAGTGAGGCCAACCAGCTAACAGTTTCCCTTTGGGCTTTTTTTCAAGAGTCATTGCAGAACACTCCAATGGATGTGGAGACTCCAGTCTCTGCTATCTTTCAAAGATAAAAGTGCTGTCTTGCAGTGAAACCAGACAGCTACCTCAACAGCTTGGATACAGCTCTGTTGATCCCATGAATGTTTATGGGTCAAATTCTCCCATGTAATCCGTGACTTGATCCTGACCTGTTGCTGGCAGTACTCCTCCATAAATTCTGAGCACAGAGATCTGGGAGACCTTGATGATATCCCTGAGGCAACAGTGGCTCATCTGTTGTTTCCATTGCCAGATCATTTGCCCCATTCAGGAGCAAGACCACGTTTCCTGTTTTCAGTCTTTTACTCTTGGACTTGTGGCAGAAGCTCTTGTTGCCCATTTACAAATCTCAAATAAAGCTTTGACCTCAGAAAAGATTTGATTACTTTGGATATTTCCAGCAGTTTCTGCATCAGCCCAGAAATCTGAGTTACCTCCCCTGATCATGGAAATGTACAGATTTGAATGTCCTCCATAAGCTGCAGTATAAATTGTACTCTTCTATATCTGTCCAAAGGCAGCTGCTTTGTTCTGCTTTGTCAGGGAAACTGTTAATAATTTAATAATGAAAGGGAACTAATGAGGCCTATGGATTTGAGCCTCATGCTCCGATTATCCAGTGTCTAATGAAGTGTGAATTTTGACTGAAGCTTTTTCCACCCTGAGGGGAAAAAGCCACTCTCATCCATGCGGATTCTCCTGTCACTAATGAAGGGTGAGCTCACACTGCAGCTTCTGCTGTACAGGGAGTACAGGTAAGGTTACTGCTCACTGCATAGGCCTAGTTTCATGACACTTATGAAAACATGTAATTCTGGAAATACCTACCCCTTTAATTCAGATTTGACCAGTGGGTTTCAGAATTACTAGGGAGAATGGACATACTCACAAAGACCAGTCCAAAGTCATTATTTAACTCTCAAGCATTTTGAAACATCCCAACATTTTCTTGCATTACTTTGCATTTCAAACACGTCTCATTGGAAAGGTGCAAAATCATTTACATTAAGTATTAGCTTAAATTTTGAAACAGGTGAACAGTAATGATTCATCTTTTAAAGAACATATCTCTTCTCAAATTCTGTAGACTAAGAATTTCACACTTGTTTATACTCTCGACTTTTGACAGATAGCTTACACTTTTGGTATCTTATCTAAAACAAGGTTATTTCTAATGTCAGCCAGTAGGTATTCTATAAAAACCAATATTATCTACCATTTTCTTCCTGTAGTAGATTATGCTTGGGTTTAGCAAGAAGGAATGTCATCTGGTCTGATTTGGACACATGTATGCCATGAGCAATCCCTCAAACAGATGCATGAGGCCGTTGCTGTCACCTTCCCTAGACAAATACATTCAGGCTAATGACTGACAGGTGAGGTGTGTTTTGCTGTGACACAGCTATCATGTATTAGCTGTCCTGTTTTATAACTGACGTGGGGACCCAGGCAAGACACTTTTATTGCAAGGTAAACCAGGCGAGGCCGACCAAAAGCAGTAGCACAGGGTTGACCTCCCCCAGCAACCTTGTTGCAGCCTGCATGGTTTTGCAGGCATGTAGCTATCACATTCATTATGTTTTCACCGTAAAAAAAACCCCACAAAATCAAAACAAGGCCCTGTGCCACTGAAGACAAAGCCCAGTGTAAATGACTGCATATGTGACAGGAGATTTACATTACCTTGTCAGGGGAATGGCACTGGTCTCGCCCCTGAAGTATGTGATCTAGTGTAAACAGTGATAAAGCTGCCTGAAAACATGCAATTCCATGCCACTACAGACTGTCAGACTCCTTCCAGTCCCTGTTGTCGCCACTTAAGTGCAGCATGTATTCGCGACCCTCTTCTTGGTCTCACACATACTCATCTACAAAGACTCATCCCATTGAGTAAAAGAGCTGTTGTATTGCACAAGTGACCCTAAGTATAGTATATCAAAATAGGTATGTTGCAGGTTGTCTTTTTTTTTCCTGCAAATGTATCCTTTTCCACCCACCTGTTTTTCCACATAAGCAAACATACAGAAAAGTTGAGTACATCTAAGCACAATATCCTGCATCGCAGTGCAAGAGATGATAATGTGATTTCTAGCTGATATTAAAAAGTCCTTTATGCCAAAATATTTTTCAAAGGAAGACTTGGTGGCACTGAACTGAATCATCATTTGATCTTTGTGAGATGTGCCTTCTTCAACATCCCAGTGAAAAGCAACTGGAAATACATAATTATTATTGACTGGAAATACATCATTAACTAGAGAGATGGAATCTAGATTTACATTTTACAACACAATATGCATGAGGCATCACCTGATCACAGCAGGCTCAGAAATCCAAGTGGTGCATATCACACATTTGTGCAAGCTCAGATTTAAGAAATCAGTGATAATCAGGCAGACATGGGTGATGGGTGGGTTATTGCAATCTCCTACATCAAATTAATCTCATAAATTCAGCAATCAGTTGTGGTTTTTTGGTGCCTGAATAGTGTAAGTGTGGAGAATCAAGCCTGATTGGAAGTGGAGAATTTAGACCATGAAGAGGTCTAAATTATGACCAAATCATGAAATTCTCATTCTTGTAGGAGGCAGTGATCAGACTAAATATATCCTGAAATCTTCATGTATTTTTTACTTTATTTCCCTTTTGAAACCGTAAAATACAAAATCATTATGTCCTTTTTATTACATATGACCACACTATTTCAGTTTAGTGCTTCCTTGCACTGTATTTTCTGGCTTAGTGTATTCACAAAGATTAGTTTCGAGCTAAGAAATTTCAGGTTAATTCAATAGCCTCTCCTGTACATAACCTATTAACAAAAGAATGATATCTAAATTTTGTCAAACATGGGAAAAAATGAGAAGCATTTCTCAAACATTTTCTTAAAATTAGGCTTAGCTGTATAATGAGGCTTTGTAGTCTCTCCATATACCTTGACTGGCCATTTCTATTTGAGAAAAAAAAAAGGGGGGGGGGGCACTTTTCAAAGTGACACTTTCAAGTCTTTTCATTCCATGGCTATTCAAAGATTTTCCTTCCTTGATCTTCAGAGGAAATCCTTGAATTATTTCTGATGCTCCGATCAACCACTTCGCTCATCCCCGCTTAGCACCTGCTTGGCGCGCACGCTTCTGCAGCGCGATCACTCGAGGCGCTTCCCTCGCCCTCACCATCCGAACAGCCGGCTACGTGTGCAGGGCGAGTGAGCTCTGCCAGGTGTATGTGTTCGGGGACACTCTGAAACCCCTGCCAGGCTCGTTTCTCGGCCTGTTTTCTCCTACTAGCTTCAGTGCTATCCTTTCCTTTCGCTCCCCCTGCTTCCAGATGACCTTCACCATCCATCGTGCTCCCAGCTTTCCCACCACAGGGGAATTCAACAGCAGCGTGCCTCGCTGCGCTCACACCATCGCTACCCAGGCCAGCTGCCCAGGGCACAAGAGGCACCAGTGCCCGCTCGGGGAGGTGATGGAGTCACCGTCCCCGGAGGTGTTTAAGGCAAGACTGGACGAGGCACTCAATGCCATGGTCTGGTTAACATGGAGGTGTTCGGTCACGGGTTGGACTCGATGATCTCAGAAGCCTTTTCCAATCTAATTGATTCTGTGCTCGCTATTTATACGCTATCACAGTCGTGGCCCCTTCACGACTTTAAGCAGCCTTTCAGCCCAGTGTCCCCTCCAGAGGGACAGGGCGCCGCCAACTCGCCGCCACGCAGGTGGCGGACGCGCGGACTTCTTCACCTTCTCCTCAGACCTTCAGCACTTCGCCCCCCGCTCTTGTTTTTCCCATGTCTAAGGCGAATTGTTCAGGACCTCTATCAAACCCAAAGCCAGGGCGGACTGAATGAAGAGGTCCCACCGCCCATCCGCTCCGCACCGCTCCTCAGACGCCCGTCCCCTGTCCGGCCCCCCCCCGCCGCCATTGGCCCCTGCTGTGACTGCGCTTGGCGCGCGGCCTCCC
>VWYI01008487.1:0-13130 GCA_013399455.1 Anthoscopus minutus | reverse complement strand
GCCGTTGTTGTCAGTCGCGGCTCGGAGGCGCAGCAGGAGCGGCCGCAGCGCCGGGTCCCGTACGAGCGCAGCGCGGGCGAGGGGCGCGATCTGCTGCAGCCCTGCCGGCCTCCCCCACGCTGGGCTCTTGGGTCATCTCCGTCTCTTCCTCTGTGCCTCCTTCCCTCCTTCCCTTCCCGCTGAGCTCCCCGTCCCCGCCGCCGCTCCCGAGGGCAGTCGCAGCGGGCGCTGCCCATGCAGGGGGCGGCGCGGGGCGCGGCGCCCCGAGGAGACGCCGCCGCTGCCGCCGCTGCGGGCAGTAAGTTGCTGGCGGGGTTGGGCCGCGTTCGGCTCGGGCTGGGCCGGTGGGGTGTGGTGGGTTCCTTCCTCCCCCTCCCTGCGCCTTCCCGTTCCTCCCGGAGCCGGCCGAGCCCAATGGCGGCCTCGGCCCAGAGGGAGGAGGAGGCGATGAGGGGACGTTTTTCAGCCGCCGCCGAAGGTCCGTGTGTCGGTGCCGGCGGGGCTGGAGGAGAGGGCTTGGGGAAGGGAGGGGAGAACCGATTGTTTCTGCGGGTACGGTGGACTCCTGGAATGCGGGTGTTCTTGCGAGGATGATGGGCTCCCCGGACACGGGTGTCCTGCGGGAGCAGCGGGCTCCCGGGGATGCGGGTGTTCCTGCGGGGACGGCGGGCTGCCGGGAGCCTGCCGTGCCTCCGGGGCGGCGGAGCGTCCGTGCGCCACGGCCCCGTGTGACCGCGGTGACACTCGGCCCCGCGCGTGTGACCGGAGTGACACCGGTCCCTCCGCCACTCCCCCGCTGCTGCTGCCCGCGTCGGCTCCGCCGCGTATGTTCTGTTGCCGGGGAGGGGAAAAAAATAAACAAGCGAGGTGAGAGCCCCGCGGTCCGGCCGCGGGTGCGTTTTAAGGGAATGACGGTGCATCTCGCCCCTCGGAATTCGGTGCGTAGCCAACAGGTTTGCCTTCGTCTCCTTGTGCCCGGCGCTGGAGCGTGCTCCTCTTGTCAGAGGCTGGAAGTATCCCTCGTTCTTTGTCAGTATGTGCCTTGCTGCTGTCAGTACACTTACTACGTTGAATTCACTGCCTAGAGATTAGTATAGAAATTTGTAGAATAACTAGCAAGGTCCTGCGTAGAGGTCTTTGTGCGTAACATCGGGTGAGTTTTGGTGCCCAGGTGCCTAAATTAATGGAAGATGGCTTTTGAAGATAGTTGATGTGCAGTATTGGTAATAGTTGAAGGGTAAATGTGTGTGATTTTGTTTGTTTTGGTTTTTGTTTTTTTTAGTAAGTAGACTGAGTAATGTTGGAGAATATCCACTAGGGCAAAACCTCCTATACTGGCCAGAGGATGGTTGGTGACAAAAGTGACCTATTTTCAGATTGGATATTTTTATTGGTAAGAGATGCTAGTATACTTGTGAAGGAGAAACCTTTATGGGATACATGCTTTGGGTTTTTGCTTATTCATAGATTGTTTCTTATTGATCATCTCACTTTGAGGAGCTTGTTATGAGTAGATTAGGGCAAAGCAGTGGTTTCTTTGGTGGTACCATTACAGTTCCTGGTGCAGCTGAAGCATATTGTATGATTTTCAGCCATCTAGCATGAATGAAGCGCATGCAAATATGCTTACGCCTGCCCTCTGTAGTGCAGTCACTACTTAGTCATATCTGCTGCTTTTTTGGAGTTGTTTATTGTGGATATATTTAGATCTTCAGGCTCTGGGGAGGGACCAGTTTAACGAATCTCTGCGAAGTGAAATCTATATAGAAGTGTTTACTAGCAAATGTTTATTTTGTTAGAATTAAGTATTTCTTTCAAGGCATGCACCATTAAGAACTGGCTTAAGGAATGGTCGGATTTTTTTGGCAGATATATCACAGAAGTGGGAAATTGGCTCGTGGTTATTTTTGTACTATTGCTGATCCTTAAAAGGAATCTAAAACAAATTAGAAACAATCACTCCCAAACAATGCAGTCAAATTTTACCTTGTGAAACATGTCAAAATGTTTGCTTAGACTAGTATCTGTCCCTTTTACTTCTAGTGCATACAACATCCAGATTAGAGGACTTAATAATAAAAACTAAGGAGGAGAAAGTCCAGTCTTGTCTCTTATTTTTCCTGAATAGCCTAAATACCCAGAAAAGTGGTGGAATGATGACATGGTTTTTTCAGATGATTTGAAATAGAAGCAAACCTGATTGCTGGGGCTTTGCCTGGTGGGCAAGGTACCATCTAAGCCAGCACATTCATCTGGCTCTTTTAAGAGAATCTTTATGATCCACACTTGAGGCTTTCATGAAAAACAGGGGTAAGGGGGAATTGCACCTTAAGTATACTTCCTGTGTAATGGTTTTTGTGTTCATTTTACACCATTGAGAAGCAAGAAAGTACAGTTTGAGTGCTGGACACTCTACAGGTTACTGCTGTTCTTTGAATCATCCTGTGAGAGCTGATACTGCCGTGTGGTGTGGGTGGTTGCACTGTAATAAATAGTATACTTTCTGATTATTTTAAAGAAATAGCATGTTAAGGATGTGCATGCTGATATGCTACTGCAGATATTCTTTTACTTGCAGTGGTCCTCTTGTGTGCTGCTCAGACAAACCTGGTCTCTTCTAACTGCCTTCAAATCATGCTTGTTTAATTATTTTGCAGTCTACACGTTCAGTGTATCATTGTTTCTTTTATCCCAGTGGCAACTGTAATGCTAAAGTAGCACCTTTGTGTTGCTTGGCCTGCCTCGCTTTCAAGGGCACAGTATCCTGGTGCAGCCAGGTTTTTTTTCTCACAATGTGTCTCTTGTGAAATAATGCACTTCCTTTTTGGGATTTTCAAAATTTCACTGAAATGCTGTAGCTGTAAAACTTATTGGCGAACTTCCGTCCATTCCTACTTATTAGTGTTTTCTGATTATGTCTTAAAATAGGAAACCAATGAAACATGATTCAGATCAGGTATATAGGGCTGGGCTGCATTTTATGATGCATATAGTACTATTAAATTGCATAAACTCTTAACTTTAGTAGCCTGTGAGGTTCTGCCCATCTTCTGTGTCACATTATTTTCAAGCACTTAACTGAAATGCTACAGCTGCTATATTAAAGTGACCGTTGTTTTAGTACACATAACAGTATTATGTAAGAGCTTAAGAAGATTTGAAAAAAATGTATATTCCCAGACAGTTCTAGGATAACTGACCCTGACAGAGTTCTAGTACACATAAGTTTATTGAGTCACCAATATTAAGAACTTAATGAGAAAAAAATTATACTTGCAAAGTATAAAAGAGAACATATTCACTTTATGAAAGGCTGAACCCCTCTGTTTATAGGGATCTACAACAGGGCTGGGACAAATTGTTGCACTGTATTTGACAGCCAATTTTCTTTTCTTTCTTTGTGTATCGTGGGTTTTTCTGCAGCAGTCTCCTGTCTATTTACTGACTGGACTTTACTTTAGAGAGATGATAGTTTAGACTTTTATAATCTTAGTGTGGCCAATTTCAGGTGTCTGGCTGTTACTGACTAATTTAGGGTGCTGTAAATTAGAATAAAGTATTGAAAATAAGTAACTGTAGGTTGGAGTCAATCTATTTATCAAGATTTAAGCAGTTTCCTAGGTGGAAAACATTGGTCTCATAGTGCCAACTTAATTCAGTACTTGAACTTTGTTACCAGATGTATTGCTAAACAAACGAAATTGTCTGACATTTGACCTTAAAGGTATTAAGAAATTTGATAGAAATTATTATTGTTTGTAATAGGTACTGAAAGTATGCATACATATTTGCATCTGAAAACTTGTGTTTGAGATGACATGTGATGTTTCACCTCCCTTGATACAGAAGAAAAATCATGTTTGTGGTTCTGAATTTACACAACAAAGATGTAGGTGTTAAAACAGTGCTAAGATTGAAATGTTATGCCACGATGAAGTGTTCGTTGGTTAATAGCAGAATGTTTAGCGCTTCTGTTAATGATCTTGGCTGGCATGACAAAATTATGTGTCACTTGAAAAAGGTGAAACAATTCTGAGAGTTCATGAACATGGACTAGATGAAGCGGCTTCTCTAAAAGAGTTTAGTTTGGCAGAGAAATCTGTTATCTCTTTTCTGCAAAGCTCCTGCAGCAAGTTTCTTAGATATAAAGATTTAGTGTCCTGTCTAAAAGATGGTAATACCATCAAGAATTACCTGATATGCAAAATATTTCTGCATCAGTTTCATGTTCCTAGTTATTTTGGGGGAACAGAAAAGAAGAAGAAAAGGAAAATATTATGTGATTTAGAATATTAATAAGTTTTCAAAAATCTATTTGGATACAGTTTGTCAAGCTTGGAAAAGTTTAGTTTTGGGTGTCCAACTACCATGAGTTTTCTGTTGCTGATACAGCTGTTGACTGAAATACCAGATCTTGATTGGTTAAATGTATGAATACCTATAACTAAGATATCCATGCTGATCTTCTGTAGTTGAGAAAAAAAATTTCTGTGAGTGGAAACTGCAAAACATGAGAATTTCAGTTGAAACTAGTTTTTCTTTAAATTATGACATCACCGGGTCTGAACAAAGTTTTATAACTGATTTGCAGATACAGGAAGAAAGTCAGGTATCACGAAACTTGGAGCAAGTCCTTTTAAAAGATTATCTCACATACTACAGTGCAGAAGATAATTTTTGAGATGTGGCTTTCAGGAAGATCTAGTATTTTTCTATATAGTAATAGTTTAGGAGTAGCTTCAGAGCTTAAGTGCTATTTTGTTGAAGCCACTGGTATGTGAACAGAGAAGTGTCTCTCTTGCTTTTTTTTCTTTAAAAATGAATGGCCACATGCTGGCCTTTGAGAGAAGGCATAAGAGAAAAACAGATACAACATGAGATTAATTGCTTTTGGAGCTGTGGCTGGTACGAGGACTTTAAATGGTGTAAAGGTATTGCTGAGTTCTTAAATCCATAGGGCAGCTTGTGTTTGTCTTGTGTAATATCTCCTCTTAGAAATGGAAAGTACCTTGTGAACTGCAGCGAATTATCAGCAAGGTTGTGAAAGTACTTTGGGCTTTTAACATATTTCACAATTGGAACCAGTGCCAGTAACTACCAGTGATGGGTTTGTCAGTGGATCATAGTTCCATCAATGTTAGTGCATCTGTCCTCTTAATAGATTTGGTGTCTAGTCTATAATCATAATCTTGCTGTTACTGCTACTGTCTTACAATTGCTTTGCAATCTGTACATCAGCGTAGTCTGTATTTTTTCTCATTCTACCTGCTTGAAAAGAAAAAGGAAGCAGACATTCTTGACTTTTAAAGTGGAGGCCTTGAAGGACCAGTTCAGATCCAGTGGCTTTTTTGAGTTGTCTGTATTGAGTGTGATTCTCACAGAAATACCAACTATCAAGTGGAGTTTCTACAACATAGTTCTCAAATTTTAGTTTGCTCTTTGCTAGTGTTCTGCAGACCACTCGCCACAGATTAGCTGTGTGAAAGAGGAAAGCTTAAATTGTCTATGCTTGATGTGACTATGCAGTAATCTTCAAGAAAATAGATGGTAGACAGCAATCTGTAGATCTGAAAGTTTGGGAATTCCTTATCTAAGAAATGGATGTGTTCTTTAATTGATGGTATCCTGGATCATGCATTGTATCTTTTACATTTTCTTTTTCTTGTGCATTGGATCTGCCTCAAAGTGTCTTGCACTTAAGAAGTCAGGTCATGCAGGCTCTCATCATTTTCTGTTACAAAATGCTGTTAGTAAATTTTTTTTTCTCAGATCTTTAATAGCACTACCTTTCCCAACCTCCAACATTTTGTTGGTCCAGGAGCAATGTTTTACCAAGTTTATTGACCTGCCAAATATTTCTGCTACTGGCTGTTCACTGAATAATGGACCTTAGAATTGAAGAATTGCTGGCATTTTGCTTTTACTTCAGTTCTAAGAAGAGTTAAGGCTAGACATCAGCAGCTCTAATGCCTGCAATACATTCTAAAATAATGAAACACTGAGATTTCCCAAACATTTAGAATGGCAAAACTTCATCAGCAATTGGCACCTCTTACATCTTTTCAGAGCAAAATTCTATAGAATGTTTAAAGGTAAGGAGTACAGTTGAATTTTGCAGGTTAATTCTTCTTTTTATGTTTTTAATGTAACACAGCATTACTTGATAACTCTTCATAATGATCTGCATCATTTTAGGAGTAGCCAGTGCTGAATAGTAGTGAGGTTTGCTGATATATCTTAACATTTCAGTAACACAGATAGACACTGAGGCCTAATAGGAAAAATGAAAGAAGTGCATGTACATCTTGAAAAAAATCTCCTTTAGTATTGTATCGTGGAACTCACTGGGAACAGGAGAGTTTATAGGGTTTGTCATCAGTGAATGTATGTATGCTGTGGTGCAGTCACGTAAAGTGGAAAATAAAAGCTTTATAGGGCATTGCTTATATAAGGGCTGAGTTGTAATACAGCTGCCTCTGTGAATTTTGTCTTCCTCTGCCCCCCAAAAATGCTGCATGTACAACATGTTTGGTTGTAGGGTAGATTGCCGTGATTTCTTTTGAGTACCTTTGAATGGTAGTTGTGAAGGCTTAGGCCATAGCAGGGTGGAGGAGGAAGGCCTCTGCTGGATCGTGACACCTGTGTATGCAAACAGAAAGAGAATACACTTTCCTGGGATTCTGACTCCCAGACTGAGTCTTGAATATTCAAGAAATACAGAGTACTAGGAGCTTAAGAAGTTTGAAATACACTGGAGGAGTTGAAGAATAAGTTTTCAGGATATGTGATACACATTGAGTGTATGTGTTCTTCACATGCCACTTTTGCAATGCCTTTTACCTGCTTGTAGTGTGTTGGTGCTCTCTTATACCAGAATAAAGATTATAAAAACCCTCTGGAGGAAAGCAGATTGAAACATTAGTGAAGTGTCAATAACAGTAACAGTGCAAGTAGTGGCTCATATAGTAACAATATGGACTGTTTCTAAAGGTTCATAGATTAGCCTGTAAAGATACCTTACATTAGGATGGCAGATAAAAATTGGGGGGAAATACTGGAAAAAAATATGAAAAATTATACTTGCAGTTTGTTTACTCTCAAATTCTGATGATTTGTACAAATTCTTTTCAGAGTGAAAAAAAATTGCTTCTTAATCTCCATTTTATGTTTGTGACAAATTTTGTAATCAGCGTTTCTAGGAACGCTAGCAGCCTAAGTCTTACTCTCAACATACAATTACTTTGTAAATAAATAATTGGTATAGATGCTGTTACTTGTCTGAGACAAAAGAGGGCAAAAGGAGAAGCAGGGTAAAACTTGTTTAATCTATATGGTGGATGTGCATAATGTGTGCATCTACTGAACTATTCATTCTAAACTCCTGTTACAGAAAATGAAAGTGTGTGCTTTTAAGAAATGATTCATTTGATCTATTTGGCTATCTGCTTTAGGGTGCAATTTGTTTTATCACAGACTCTTATCTCTGCTGACTGAATCTCCATTTATCGTGAAGGGAGACAGGAATGGTTAGCTGTCTGTGGACAGATGAGTCCCTGTGAAGATTACTTCAGCTTTTATGTCAGTTAGACTGATAATTCAGGGAAGTCTTTGCATTGATAGTTTTTCAGCATTTTGCTTAAATGGAACCTTGAAGCTTCATTTTCTAAATTAAGCTAATCCACACATTAGGGTAAGATGAACTAAGCTGGTCTTACACGCAGTGTGTAATCTAATGAAACTTTTTGAATAGAGTGAATTGCTTGCAGAAAAACTAGTGTCTCTGAAATATGCTCCTTTTTCTAAACAGATCTGTTCCTCCATCTTTTAAAGATGGTTTAATCACAGTGCTGTTAAGCTTCTTAATAGGATGCATGTGATATTACAAAACAGCTCCTGTAGATCTCCATTGGGGGCTGTTTGCAGTGTTTTATGGGATAGGTATATGAGCTTCTGTGGAAAGAAGGATCTGTTCTGAATGTATTTACTGGTAAATGTCTATATTGCATAAAATGAGTATCGGGGGCGTAGCTGAGTTCTGGTAAATTAGGGAAAAATGCATTTTTAGAACCATAATTAGCCACATGGATTAAGCGCTGCTAATGGTTACTTAACTTGCCAACTAGAAAAACCAAACCCTAATGCTGAAAAATGAACTTAACAGGGATTTAACGTAATGTGAATAGAAAGACAGGTAAATATTTTCTGTGATATAACTGTCTCTTAAATGCTTTTTCTGAGGCTGGCATTTGGCTTGCTGCTAATGTGTGGCTGGTGGAAATTTTGCTTGTTGTCTGCTTTAGTCCATAGTTCCTTCATTTGGCAAAAATGTTCAAGAGGTCACATTGCAAACTGGATCACCAAAGTGATCCAGCATTAAAAGTAATCTTGTTTTGGAGGGTCATGAGGTTTGCATGGTTTCATCTGTAGTCAGCCCCAGAAGTTTTACTGTTGTAACTAAGAATACAAGAACAAAGAGGAGACCAAAGAGGCTCCAGCTTGGAAGTTATGAACTTTTAAGTGCTCTTAGTGGATCCTTAAGTACTGTCAAAATTCTGCTTTCTTACTCTTGAGAGAAACTGATAAGAAGAAACTGCTCTGAAATGTGTTTGGTATGGAAAACTGCACTCCTTTACCTAGCATACTTTAATTGTAACCAAGTCTTGTATCTATATGTACTATGACATGTTTGCATCCACTTCCTACTACTGAACAGTTCTAAATTTTGGCATGTTCAAACTATGTGTTGCATCTGAGATCCCCGTATTTAGCCATTGGACCTTCATCTAAGCAGAATTATTTAAAACCACTGAGTTAAGGGTTAGTTGGTCTGTCGCTGTGGAGATTTTAAATTAAACTGTTAATGAATCTGCATTAATTTTCTTAAAGCTAATGGGGCTGCAATATTGGTAAACTTAGTTTATCTTCCATTTCTCTAAGCTCTTATCCTGTTGATTACACTGATATATTTCTCCATTGCTTAGGCATAACTGGCTTTTGCTGGAATTCTGTTGACAGGTTGATGTTTATGTGTGTTCTGTGATTTAGAGTTAATAATTTGTTGAGTTTGTACAATGATGGTTGAGAATGTGCCAAGTGAACAAAGTAATGAGCATAAATTTTTCCTTACTGCTGAGTGTTGCAGTTAAATTCAGATGAGTTGTCTTTAATTTGTATGCTTCAGTTTTCCTCTAATTTCTTTAATCTAGAAGCATTTAGGAGTCAGATTAGGATGCTGTGGAGACAGCAGTACTATAAAGCATGTTTCTGTGGGGGATTTTTTTGTTGTTGGGGTTTTTTAAAATGCTGGCAATTCCTTTAGGAGTGAGACTCTGGAGTTGCACAACCATATGGGGCACAGCTGATTAATATATCTCCTCTTGCTTCATTCAGGGTAAAATTAGGTAGTTTATGTGTGTACATGGACTGTTACTCATTAGTTTTCATTTTGGGGTTAGGTCAGTATGATGGAGCATTATACAACTCTAAAGTAAAGCATTGCTTGAAAACATTGTTAGTGCAGAGTAGTAGTGAAAAAACCCTCAAATTGGCCCAAGAAAGTAGAATAGAACAAACCAGAAAATAAGTAGAGAAGGATGAGAGGAATGTTAAAGCCTGTGGAATTACCTCTGCAAAAGGATTGATAAACTAGGATTAGAAAAAAATTGAGCTGAAGCTAGGAAGGGAGGAAACCAATTCTGTGAGTTGCTTGAGGCAAGGTAAATGGAGTATGATTGTTCTTGTTTTGGAACAGACAGTGAATGAGAAGATGCACAAATTATCAGGAGATTAAAAACAAACAAGAGGAAGTGGTTCTTCTCACAGAACACAGTTAATCTATTCAGCTCTGCTGCAGTATGTTCTTGATGCTGAAAATTCACATGCTTTAATAAAGCACCTGCCCAGTTTCACAGGGAGGGGTGGGGTGGGATCCATCAAGTGCTATTAAACACAAAACCACTGCTCTCAGATGTAAAGAAGTTTATGAATCTCTGAAAGATAAGGAGAGTTTTATTGTTTATTGTTGTATTTGCTATTGTACATGTTGTTCTCTATGCATTCTGTAGTAGTTACTACCATGCAGGAGGGAGTTTGGCGTGGGCATCTAGTTTAATGTAGCATGCTTTAATTCAGTTTTGTTCTTTTTTTGAATAAGGAGGTGATGGTGTTACATAAGAATGGGGAGGGGAAACTCTGTAAGATGAACAGGATGGGAAGTGTTGGGAAGCAGATATACCAACCATCTTCTAGTGGAGTGTTTTTTGAAAGAGCATCTGAAGCATAGTGCTTAGTAGCAGAATGAAAGGGTGCATACAATAACACAAAACCCAGTGAAGTTTGTTGAAGCTTGATGGCTATCTTTAAAGAAACACAAAACCCCAAACCTCAATGTTTATATTGTTGTTATTGTATTAATGCATGTTGTACTTATCCCTGTTCCTTGTCTAGGCTATAAAGTTTTGGAAGTTAATTGATTTCATTCAAATTTTACAGGTGTGGAGATCTCAAACTGAATTCTATGGATTTTGTGAAAGCAGACAGCTGGATAGTGAAGAGGTTATACCATGGCTCCAGCTGAGAAAAGCAGTAAGGTGAGCTTGTTAAACATCACAGAATCCTCATAGGACCCCCCCAAACTTGTAATTGAATTCATGTGAAACCAGGTTCATTAGTTTCACTGTCTGTGAAATAACTTGTTTAGCAGGGAGTGTTTTTAATCTAATGCTTACACTTCAGCTTGAGAATAACTAATGTAAGGGGCTGTCTGTTTGCCAGCTTCCTTTTCAAAGTTTTTCTTTTTGAAGTTCAGTTTTGAAACTGAAACTCTATTCTAAAGAGCTGTGTTTTCTGCATTTTAGAGTTGGCAATGATCCACCTAATTTTCGTATTTCTAACTACTTTGCAGTCAAAGTTGGAGAAATGGTTAGCTTTTTGATAGCTACAGTTTTTTATTTAAGCCTCAATCTAAGTTAACAATGCAGGAAAAGGTTCTGGGAGGTTTATTATGTGGAAAAAAACTACAGTGGGACATAAGACCTTCAAAACTGGTTTTGAATATGAATATTTTGTAAGTTGGGTCTTGTTTACTCAAATGCCAAATGCCTGGTAAGCGGGAATTCAGTACACAAAAGCTGAATTCTTGAGTCTTCTCTGCTTCTTCCCTACTCTTCTCCCCCTTCTCCTCACTCATTCCCAGGACTGATACGCAGCCCACCTCCAAACTTTTTATTACCAGTTTGTATAACTTCAGTCAGACTATTTAACAACACAATTTTTTTAGCACTAAGTACATCCAACCCAGATATTTCATTTCAGCCTTTAAAGCTTTGTTCACTTGCTGTAATTATAGTATTGATTGATAATGCTCAAGCTAATTAGAGTAACAAAATTAAGTATTGTATGTCACTCTGAGCTTTGCTAAACAGAAAGCTGTGAAAAAGGAGGAGATATAAGTCCCAAGTCAGGCCATCAGAACTTAGTATTAGAGCTGTTTCATGGACAATAAAAAGGGATGTGCCAAAAAAGAAATGTATTAAATATGTTCCTCTTGATATTCCGTGTTGCCCAGCTGTTTTATATGGAAAAGTTACAGATTTCAGCTTTGCCAATTTTAACAGTCTTTGTGACACTAATTTCTTCTAATGCTGCTTGAAAGGTTTCTCAACCTTCAGTCTTGTCTGACTCAAGACAATGAAGGCCATTGAATTTGAGACAAATTTTCATTACTGCAGTGTTGAAACTCGCTTTCTTCAAACATACTGATAATGTGATGTCAGAAATCTGCAAGTTAGCACAGCCTGCCTTATTAAATCCTTTGCAAAAATTTCTGAAGATTATTTCATAAATAATCTGTAGTAATTTGCTAATGTAACTTGGGGTAATTACAGGATAATAATTTTGCTTACTTTTATACGAGTATATAATCTTGTCTCTTTGTTTTTAGGTGTGCTTGGCAGTGATTATGGACTATTTATTTGCATCAGATACTCTTATATGAAAATACCACGTTTCCAAAGAGCTTAAATATTATTTCATCTTCTGAAACAGAATGGCAGGCTTCAAACGAGGATATGATGGAAAAATTGCAGGATTGTATGACTTGGATAAAACTTTGGGCAGAGGCCATTTTGCTGTGGTCAAACTTGCTCGGCATGTCTTTACAGGTGAAAAAGTAGCAGTAAAAGTCATTGACAAGACCAAACTGGACACTCTCGCCACTGGACATCTCTTTCAGGAAGTCAGGTGCATGAAATTAGTGCAGCATCCCAACATAGTGCGGCTGTATGAGGTGATTGACACCCAGACAAAGCTTTATCTCATCTTAGAGCTAGGGGATGGCGGAGATATGTTTGATTACATCATGAAACATGAAGAAGGTCTCAATGAGGATCTGGCAAAAAAATACTTCGCTCAAATAGTTCATGCTATATCCTATTGCCATAAACTGCATGTAGTTCACAGAGACTTAAAACCAGAGAATGTGGTTTTCTTTGAAAAACAAGGACTTGTGAAATTGACTGATTTTGGCTTCAGTAACAAATTCCAGCCTGGAAAGAAGCTCACCACAAGCTGTGGATCTCTTGCCTATTCTGCTCCTGAAATTTTACTTGGGGATGAATATGATGCACCAGCAGTGGGTATGTATGTCTGCTCTGAATTTAAGCAGTAATCTATAAACATAAATACCACAATCTTGTACGTCTGTTTTCTGTTTCAAGATAATGCCATATGTGGAAGGCAGCTAATTGGCAAGAAATAATATAACCTACGTGAGCTCTGGATAAGGTGATGCTGGAGAAGCTGTGTTTGAAGGAGATACTCAAACATTCTCAAAAATACTTAAATGTTCTTTTTGTATGAAATAATGCAATTGTATAAATTGTAATTATTACTTTTTTATTAATAGTAATGTGGAGGCAGTGGGTATATTTGTAAATACTCTGTTAGAGAGAAACCATCTTCTTTTTGGAAAAGTTGCCTGTTTCAAATTTATTTTTAACATGACTCCACACTCCCTTGCACCCAACCACGAATGATTTTCTTTGCTCAATTTAGCCATGTAAGAATAAATAGCATTGTGGGCCAAGGCTGCTTACATGTTCTTCTGCAAGGTGGTGGGAAGCTATGTGTAC
>VWYI01008475.1:0-15609 GCA_013399455.1 Anthoscopus minutus | reverse complement strand
GCTAGCTCTAAACCCACAACACACATCCAATCTGACCTTGAGTATTTCCAGGGATGAAGCATCCGTCACTTCTCTGGGCAACCTGTCCCAGGATTTTACCATCTGCATTGTAATAGACTTCTTCTCCTATCTAATCTAAATTTACCCTCATTCAGTTTAAAGCTGAATTCCCCCTTTCTTGTCGCTACATGCCCATGGAAAAAGTCCCTCTCCAACTTTCTTCCTTCAAGTACAGAAAGGCTGCCCTAAGGCATCCCCAGGGCCTTCTTTGCTTGAGTCTGAACAGCCCATCTCTCTCACCCTGTCTTCATAGGAGGGGTGCTTCAGCCCTCTGATCATCTTTGTTGGCCTCCTCTGGATTCACTCCAAAAAAGGATATATGATCACAGAAATAACCTTGACATTACCTCTACATTCACACTCGTCAGTCATCTGGCACTGAGAATAATTCCTGGCTTGGGGTCTGTGGGAACCTACCACATTCTGATTTCAGATATAAAAATGCGAATGATGTAATGTGGTTGTTGTTCACCAGATAAAGATCCAATATTCAGGAAGCCTGTTTTCTCTGTGGCTGTTGAAGATGCAAGGGCAGCTCAGATAAATGAAAAACGCTGCTTAAGACAGTGTTTACAGCAAAAATAAGGGTGTTTTAGCTCAGGGAAGATAAATCAAGATTGTGATCTCCATGTAAAATCTGAACAGAGACAAGCTAGTGTTAACCTCAGACCACAATCCGAGATAAACCTCCAGAAGGACACACAAAGCTGACCTTCACTGGTCACATCAAGGCATGGATATAGATGGCTATCTCATTGTTTGAGATTGTCTCTGTTTTCTTAGTCAAAACAATATATTTCTGTCCTTGATTTACCCTTATTTCAGTGATATAATATGGCTACTTTTCCAATTCAGAGGTGACTTACTGTGCAAAACAGGATTAGGCTATTGTTTTCTGCTGTGATCCTTATAGGAAAACAGTGTCATCTTGGAAGGTCTGCAGTTATGGAGCTGATGTGCTGAGTTTATATTAAAAATTACTGTACCTTTCAAGTTAGTTGCATCTTTTCCACAAGCTTCATTTCATGCTAATTTGTTCACACACTAACCAGCACATTTTAAAGCTTGCTGTTTCCTGATAGAAAGTGATGCTGTTGTTGCCAGGTACAAAGGTGCTTTGAAAGTTATATTGCCTCATTTCAGTGATTGAATAACAGGGTCGGAGTTACCTGAGGGAATGTGTTTTGCCTCTTTTTCTAGAGGTTACATTCCCCAATTATAAGAGCTCTGTCCTTCATTTAGAGAGACAATGGTGGAATGAGATACTCTGCAGGATATTTATAACTGTCTATTCTCAGCCTGCTTCATTGTGGCTAGTTAGAAGTGTAACATATGGCAGTGTAGAGAAACAAATTATTATTCTTTGATAACTAACTTAAAAGCAGTTATTCTAGATGACTTGCATGACAGATTCAAAACTACAAAATTATTGACATAAAAATGCAATAAAGACACATTTTTTCACAGTTTTCAGCTAACTTAATACCCTTTAATGTGTTTTTAAACTTCCAGACATTTATTTATCTTTTCAAAAACCTCCAAGGTAGTCACCTTGATCTATATTCAGAGTAATTGCTATATATGACTTAATTTACCGAGCACCAAAGTCCAAGAGAAGGCTGACTGTTTCAGACTACCATCTACTTAGGGCTATGTATTTGGAGCTCCAACACAGTCATTTAACAGAAGTGGTCAAAGAAACTAAGTTAGTGAGCACTGATGAAAATATTGCTCCTTTGTGGCATAGCTTTTTTAGAAAAACTAAACCAATCTTAGCTCAAAACCAACTCTCTTTCTTTCTTTCTAGTTTTGTTAACAAATCTTAGAACATTTCAATTTTTTATTAATTGGAATATTATTCCCCCTCTTATAAGATGCTGTATTTATTTTAAAAAATTGCATTTGAACGCAGGCTATAGTACATGTTTTACCATGCTTCTTCACAGTAGCGTGGCTGGTAAGGAGAATGGAAGAAATGGACTGCCAGTTTTGTAGATTTGCAGACAAGAAAAGAAAAAGGAAAATTAAAGTGCTATGGAAGAGACCACAATAGCTCCTTGGTTTATAGATTTAAGTTGTGATAGCACAGGGGCTGTAGTGTTGCTCTGGGACTTGCTGTTGAACTGGGGGCTGAAATTCATGCTATGCTTTTTCAAGCATAATTACCTGGTCTTTAAGTAACTGCAGTGAATTTTGCCCCTGAGAAGGATCATTATCCTGAATGACTCCATTTGACTTTTGATCCGTGCTCAAATTAAGAAAAAGCAAAAAAGAAAAAGAAGTTAATTTCCTTGTCATCATAAATTGTGTTTCTTGTATTTGTGGGTAGTTTATTAGAAATACACTGAGACAGACTAGCATACAATGTTTTCCTTTCCACACACATAGAAGGCAAGAATCTACACATCACACTTCAGGAGGAAAGAACTACACATCTTCTAGTTAGCCAAAGGCAGAGATAATTCAGATTTTAAATGTCCCTGTCAGCCTCCAGAGTAGTGGAACTCAGGTTGCCTTTTATGTATCTATCACCACAATCCATGGATCTGCAGAGCTATGTTCAAACCCACAAAGAAACAGCATATTTTGTTGTATGACCAGGATAGTTTTGCAGTAGCTAGGAGGGGACATGGCTGGGACCTGGAGGTTATTCTATACCACCTCATGCCATTGCTGGAGGTGGGTGGGACAGGGAGTCTTTCCAGGGAGAAGAGGTCCCTTCTGGGTTGGCCCAGTGTGGTGGAGGGACCAACCCAGATATTGCTTCCATGTGAACCATTTGCCTCTTTCTTGTACCTTCTGTCATTAGTATTGTTGCCTCTACTGCTCATTTTCTTATCTCACTGCTGTTTCCAGTAATTTTTTTTTATCTCAGCCTGTTATTTTTTATGCCTCCAATTCTCCTCTACAGGCTATGCAGGGCAGGGAGGTAGGGAGAGGGAAAGAGTGAGTGAGAGGAACACAGTTTCAGTAGGAGCTCTAAATTGGAAAACACCATTCCAAACCATGACATTTATAAAAAAGTAACCTAATATAACCGAAACCTTTTGTTACAGAAAGAGAAAAAGTACTAATGGAGTTAAATCTGTTGTGCACACACTAATTCTTCAGCTTTTCCTGGTGTAATGCTCACAGTTCTCATGCTCATGTAGATCTTAAGGGAGGGGGTTTCACTCTGTGGTGGCGGTGGGAAGTGTTAGAGCAAGTTGTGAGCATCTGTAGCTCTTTGATGGGTGGAATATGATGTTCATCTTGACAATTTTCTTTGCCATCAACTTTGGTTCCATCTAAGGGTGGATTTTGTTCTAAAATTTCTCTAAAATACTTTTATACATTTTTCTTACTCATTGTTTTGGAGACTTACATTTGAAAACTACATCTCAGTTTCTTCCGTATGGTGTCTCACACATAATAGATAACAGTGCTTTGGCTTCTTTATTACCTCTAAAACCAGTTTCATTTACTACCAGGTCTGCATTTCTTTAGCTGATTATTGGTGAGTGGTTTATACGTGTGAGGTTTCCCCTGGCAAGCATTTGCTTTATCGTTGATCAGCCCATGCTGTTCCTCCCTATACCACATTTCCTGTTTCCCCTTGCCAAGACTTCTGTTCTTGTGCCAGGCTTGCCTTTCTCTACATTAACTTGTGAAAGAATTGTAAATACCTCATGCTACATACAATAATTCCCCATTATTTCTATATGTATAAAATTATGAGTTTTAAACCACACAGAGTCAGACAAAAGTAAAACAAATTAGCTGTGGACACCTGGTCAATTAAATAAATTGCTTCCAGCTAAACAAGTCAGATAGAGCAGTGGGCAGCTGAAGAAAGCTTCAGTCATATAATACCTGGGAAGCATCAATCCCAAGGCCTTCCAAACTCAGTAGAAAGCTCATAGTCCATAACTGGCAGTGGCAGTCCCAGTCCCAAGAGGAGGCTCATCAGATTTTCCAGTCTCAGTAAACAGCCGAAACTCTGAACTGGTGTTTGTGCCTATCCAAGACCTAAGCGTGAACCCCAGCACTTCCCTGTCCTCAGGTCCCCTGCTGCCTTCCTGCAGGAGCAGCACTGAGCAGATGCCAGGCTGTGCTTCTGCTGTTTCTCAGTAATTCTCTTGCTAACCTCCAATGGCCTGGTTTCCCTGGGAACAAGCTACCTAAAGGGGAGGTCCCCTCACTCTGTTTTACTCACACCTCATTTGCAGTGGTGTGAAGATGGGTGTTGTGCAGTATGAATAAATAAAGTGCGTTTCAATGAATCCAGGTTGTAAGTCACCGAAGAGAGTTAATAGCCCACCCATGAGACAGAGAGGCAAAACCTGCGTATGAGATTAAAATATTAGATCATTCCCTCTTTTTTAACTCTAAACTATTTTGCATAATTGCATGCAAAACAGTGTACTTAATGACTATTAAGTTTTCATATTTCAGCATTAAAATTCCAGGAAAGGTCACAGAGAAGATTGTTCCAAAATTTTGTGAATATGCAAACCAAAATTTTTATGCCACCTCTTGATACATGCTATATTCAGGACAGAAAAAGCAAGTTCTATTAAATCAAACTTAAAGATATTTTTGTAGAAATAAAATAAGATGGTCTTCTTTCCTCTACAGAGTACAGGTAATTAAAAATCTTTGCAATACTTGCCCAATCTTATTCTGAAAAATAGCAGAACACTTGTCTTGAAATCCATTTTCTCACAATATTGATAATAAAAATGGCAAAAATTCTAATAATAATAATGGTGCTTTCAACTTAAGGTTATATTTTGGCAAAGATATATGAAATGGAATGGAAAATTGGGTTTTAAAGTAGAAGTCGCCAGGCAGTATTAACTCTAAAAGTTGCTGCATTCTCTCTTTCTAATATGTGTTGATATGTTTCACATTTAAACATTGAATTAAAATCTTTTCTATGTTCTTTTCACAAGGAAGGACTAACAATATAAGAATATAATAATTTAAAAGACAGAGCACACATTTAAAATAAAATGTAATGTGTAATCTAGTTGTTCCAGAAAAAACTCCATCTGCCATAGAATATTTTAGAACTTGCTCCACTGGAGCACATTATTCTTCCCCCCTTAGGCTGTCCAGTTGCACTTTAGAAAACTCAGCAGTTGGTATGATGATTTCTTTTTTACTTCAGGCTATGAAAAATCATTTCTGATTAAACGGACTTGAGAAAAGAATTGCAGCTGATTATATTCTGAAGGTACACCAAAAAAAGACATATTTTCAACTCTTGTGTGTCTATGTGCCTTCTGGATTGTTAAGGTATCTCCATATTACTGCCTCTTAAATAATTTTACCTTTGTCCTGTTTTGCTTAATGTGTGAGTATTTTGAGGTATTATGATAATTATTATTATTATTCTATATCTTCATTCTTTGACTCATGTCTAATTTGCTTTCACAGATATAATTCTTTTTAACATGATTGGTAATATATGCTGGCAAGGAGGTTTGTGGGGTATTTTTAATTAGTCAAAAAAGAAAGAGCTGTACCTTAACAATTCTCCATTTTGTATAGCATGAATCTGTAGGTGCTTCACAAAATATCACTCAATCAATGAGAAGAGAGGAATTGGAACCTAAAGGTTATCATTAACAAGGATGGAAATTCTTTGCAATGTATTAGATTTTCTCTTTTGGACAGCAGCAATCCTGATTAGCATGCTATTGATATATGTATTAATACACTGTATTGCATGGTCATACTCAAATATAGGGGTTCAATTGCTCAATCTTCTATCAAAAATGCTACAGCTGGTGACAGCTTTAATACAGGTGCAATCCAGAAACACCAATTAAGTATTGTGGTTTTAAAATTGCCAATTTGAAATTTCCCGGCCAATGCACCAAAAAATGCCNCTGGTTATTTTTCTTCTATTGTATAAGAAAGCTGCATGCCTAAATTTCCCTGAAATTTAAAACCAAGATAGATATGTAACAAAGGAATTATCCAAGCAATTGGCCTAAACAGTACTAATAATTGCTGTTGTACCTTGCAACAATATTAAAAGTAATGTGTCTGTTTTTCTTCCATCACTATACTATTTCATGTCAAAGCAATATTTTGTAGCAGGTTTGTTATATTTTTGGAATTGCTTGATGATGAGTATCAGATTGAAAAATACTTTTAAAATACAATTTCTTGTCTTGTTGTGTGCCTTCAGATATTATTTCATAGGAATAATCCACATTCAGTTCACAGGAAACTCCTGGCAATTACCAGAGGATATGAGAGACCTGGTGTACGAGAAAGACTGACTTTCAGTTATAGCAGTCTGGTGCTACTTGTTTAATTTATCTTTGTGTAGTAATTCAGAGTACTATTTTTAGTTGCTATTTTCCTACTTATTTCTAAGGTTTGGAAACGATTTCTGAAGTTTGCAAATCTCAAAATCTAGTCTTTCCCAGAAAACTACAGAAAAGTCAAAATACATAAAATGTGTAGGAAATTTAATATGACACACTTCAAGATCTGAAGAAATAGAAAGAAACCAGAAAACAAAGAGGGTTGTGTTTTTAAAAGTACATAGTTTTGAATTTAACTTTTGCTCTTATACATATTCTGCCTATGAATTAAAAATTCTTAGAAACAGTGAAGTTAATTACCAGACACAGTATTTCAAAGGCACCTGTAATACCTGTGAAATTATTAGAGTAAAATTGTTACTAAGGAATACATTCTTTACCTGAGAAATGTATCAATTTATGGGGTTGACAGATATAGTTGTCTTTTTTGCATGGGTAAAGCTGCTTCTTGCACTCATCTTTGCTCAGAAAAGAGGCAAGGATGGAATTATGAGTGTCCATTTCTTAGGTAGATAGGTGATGTAATAATTTCTCTCTGAGTTGTCAAACATAATTGATAGTATGTCATCAACAAATTTTAGGGATAGGGAGGGGAAAATAATCCTTTTGGCAGATCTGCATATATTTTCCTAGGGACTATCATTGCTGGAATTGCATAAAATATTTTCTGTGTTTAGCCTCTTGGCAGTGTCTACAGAATGCTATTTCTCCATCTGGCTGAACTAGGTGTTTCTCCCTTTGTGTCACCACTTTGTGTGAGTCTGGTTTCCTTCAGACCTCCTCCTGCGTGCTCATGTAGCTTTTTCACTACACATAGTGCATGCCAGTGGCAACATGAGCATTTCAACAGCTGTGCCCCCAAATAAATTTGTGGCTGTGTTCATTATTACTGGTGTTGACAGACCAAGCTCTGTCTGTAGGCAAGCACAGGCCAGCTGTAAATATATTTTAAAAAATACAAGCATGTGTCATGATACTGGAGTAGCAGGTATCACACTAAATTCCCACCTGTTTAGTTAGTCCTGAAACATACTTTTGCACATATCTATTTATTTTTATGGGACACAGAGATACAGCCTTATCTGATATTTTGTGTGCATCATATTCCTGTCGTTGCTTTCCACCAAAGAAAAGATACAATTGCAGAGCTACCAACAGGTAGAAACTGGAAAATGAGATTTAAGATAAACAGTCCCTCCCTGGTGGAAAGAATAGCAGGCTTTTGCTACCAAAATAAGTCAGGTCTCTGGAAATCTTCTCTGACTAAAGAGAGGCCCTTTAGTATTTTGACTGTTTAGCAAATGTGTGAACTTCAAAAAAAGTGTTAAGTTCATTATTACACCTCTTGCTATAGTGCCAGTTTTAGACAAAACCTGAACTATTGACCCAGCCAGATCTTTCTGACATTCTGTTTCTAGATTCCTAGAGATGGACTTGACAGAGATTCTCTTACAGCCTTCTCTCTGTACCCAAAACCAGGCAGTGATTCTGTATGAATTATCTGCCTCTCTCTGCCCTTTCCAACAGAGGAAGTGAGACATTTTCTCTCTCGTAAATTGACTACAAGGCAAGCTTAGTATGTTCACTAATTCTCTTCATGGAGAGAACCCAATATTTTATATTGACAAAACATACTCAAGGGAGGGCTGATTAAAGCCAGATAGTTAGGAGCAAGACATTAAAATTGTGCAGGGCTGCTTGTCTGTCCATGGCACTGTGGGCTGAGGATGGCTCCATGCTCAGAAGCTGCTCTGACTGCACGGCTTCGACTGATGTGCTGAAATATGGATTTTCTGAAACCCCACTTGTCTGGCAATGGCTCCTTCACCTGTGTAATAAGATTAGCTGAGCCACTCGAAGGACATAGATGCTTTGCCAGTCAAGTGAAGATTAGCATCTTTTACGCTGGTAAACACCTTGATTAGACAAATCTTTCCTGAAAAAGAGCACACACACAGTACTTGGAACAAGCCAAATTCTTTAGTATTGATAAGTTCTTGATTTTCACTGGGGTTCTGTTAAGAATAAATGCTGTTCACAAACCTGGTTGAACTCTAGCAAGTGAATATTTAAATGCAGTTGAACTTGAAAGTTTGTCTAGAGAAACTACTCCAAAATGTCTTAATTATCAAGCAAGGTAGATGGAAAACTCTGATCCACCAACTATTTCTGCCATAAGTCTGCAAGAGAAAATTCAAAAGCCTAGAAAGCATACTTTCCCTGTACTGGAAAATGAAATGGACCTTGAAAGATTACAGATAAAATAAAGATATAATAGATAGATGAATAAAAATAACAAAGCAATTTCACTATTACACTAGGTGACATCAGCAGCACTTGTTTTATGAACAGCAGATGCTTGGATACTTTATGCCATTATCAAAAGTAACAAAACGTACAAGAGAGCAGAAGTATATTGCTTTTATGAATGTGTCTTGAAGCAATTTGCTCTTATTATGGCAGCATGGCTTACTGAAATTAAGCAGAATATCAAGAGACTTTAAAAATAAGGAAAATACAGCAAGCTATTGTCAAAAGTTCTGTGGTGAATTCAGCGGTTTCTGGTCAGTCATTTCCTTTTCCACTTAGACTCTTACTAGGTATAGGCAAACAGTGAGCTTTTCTCTGCTAGTTTTGGTCAGTAGTGACCTGCAATGCACTTTCCCTGACCAGAGTTTCTCCTGAGCAAAGCTTGCCAGTCACAGAAAATTACTTAGTGGTTTTGGGATCCAGACATAGATATAGACAAGGGAATTAATAGAGACTACTACCAAGCTAATTTAATGTGTTCCATAAATCAGAAGTGAAAGTTAGTCTCCCAAGGGGTGAAAAAGGACCTAGTGCATTAAAACACTTTGATACCTTTGATCATCGTTGTCCATAAAGTGAAGTATTTTCTAAACACCTTTAAACTGAAACTGAATGATACACCATTGAAATCAACTTCGGTCTTTCTAATCTTTTCTTCTTAGTAAATGTGTAACTTCAATGCTGTTTTAAATACAGACGTGTAATTGTTTCACAATGTTCAAAAATCCTTATCTGAAATATGGTTTTTCTTGCCTAATGAGTACAGAATCATTATTTTCTTTAAATAGTTCTCTGCTTCTGTGTACAAGAAGACTTTTGCATTCCTAGTTAGACTGCTAATAGCTACTGGTTTTCCTTCAACTGATACTATGTGAGATAAGACTATAATACACCCTCGCCCTTGAGCAGACTGTGCACCCATGTAAGTGAGAGACCTGCTAAGGTTAATGGAACTGTCAATTTAATATTACCATTCCACGTTCTATGATTTCTGCTTGCAATTAACTACATGTGGTGTTTATTATAAAATTTCTAACTTATTAATAACAATTACATTTAATGCAGCCATGCAATCACACATACACATATTTAGCCTTCAAACTGCATTGATCTTTTATTTTAATTGACTCACTGTTACACGATTGTTGTTTTTTTTTTTTTTTAATTAATGCCTGGCTGTATTTCAAACAGTTTCTGTGTTTATGAACTTTGTCCTATCTAAATACTCTTTACTTCCATAGTAATTTATTTGAATTTGATTCTCTTTCCCCAGATTTATCATTAAGCATTTCAGTTGTTGATAGAAGTTTTGATTCTTTCTTTGTTGCTTATATGAATAATAGCCTTTATATACAGCTTTCATAATATGCTTTATGAAATCACAAAATGAAGTCAACAATACTGAATACATATATGTATATATATGTATACATAGTCTTATATATTTTTATTTACATATGAAAAAAAGAAAGTCCAAAAAATCAGCCCCTGCTGAGCCTACAAAACCAGGAATGTCAGTGCCTACATGGCCTGACTGAGCAGTCACAGTGAATCCATACTAATGCCTGCTTCTGTGGATTGAACTGCAGCCCTGGCATCACAGGTACCACTCTCAGGCTTAACCCTCCTCTCAGATCTCCTTTGTTTGGAAGGTGCAAATCTACTGGGGACCAAAATAAATGTGATGAAGCATCTCATTTCCTCTTTTCCCACTTCCTTGGTGATACCATCAAAGCCATGGCCTCTGTGGGAAAGTGAATAAATGCCACCTACACAAGATTACTCAGATGTTGACATATTTGTGGTGACTTCAAGTATTTAAAAGCTGAACATTTAATTTTAAGAGGTTTTTTATCTCTATAGACTTTGATGCACAGGGTGATTCAGAATATGACTCAGAATGCCTGAACTGAAGCAGTTAAGCACCTAATTTTAGGTTCAATCCAGCTGGCCTCAGTCTAGGCTGGTTACACCTCTCCTTAAGATAAATGTTTCAGATGGTTTTAGATGCATCGCTTAAGAATTTCCTCCCCAACAGCTGATATAATGGCTAATTTATATTGATTGCTTTTAAATAACTCTAAATGAAACAGGGCAACTGATGTCCTTAGGCACCTAAGCTAGATGCCCAAAGTTAGGATATATGACTTTCAGTTTAGCTGTTTTCCTTTAGATACACAAAAAGGCCTCACTGAGGATCACTCAGAAAAAGAGGAGACTTTCTTTAGGAAAGCTCTGAAAAGGTCAAACTTCTGCCAAGGCAAAACACAATAGCAATAATCAGCTTCAATTACAAGAAGGTATCAGGGATCACCAACAAGATATCCTTCTATTTTATTCTCCCAAAGTATCTAATATTTTAAAAGTGTTCAGACCTAGTACTGTGTAAACTGGGACCTGAGTCAGGGAATTGTGACAACAGTTTTTGTTACAGACTTTTGATAGCCCTTTTTTTGACTCAGACTCAAAAGTGCTAAAGGAAATGAGGACAAGGTTATAAAAAATATAATTTCCTAAACAGTTTGTTTTCAGTCTAAACTGGAGAAAGAATAGAATTCTCAATTTCAGGCTGCACCTTGGGGAGCAATATCAATTGGTAAACTTCACAATTTTTTGGGGGAGATGAAGAGGTTGTTTGTGGTTGTCCCTAATGAACTGGAGACATTTCACTGTAGATATATCTGGGAAATTTTAGGTTGATTTGTTAGGCTGAATTATAAGCAAATTGTCCATGGCAATGTAGCTCTGGCCAAGAAAATTTTCCTGAGAAGGACATCATTAAATACAGTCCTAGAACCATAGAATCATTGAGTCATAGAATCACAGAATGATGTCCTGGGTTGGAAGGGGCATTAAAGATTATCCAGTTCCAAACCCAGTTCCAAACCCAGTTCCATGAAGAGAAATAAGAAACATACCTGAATAACAATTCCTGGCAGGTATTATAGCAGTTCTGGAGAAGAAAAAGTCTTGCCAAATTAGAACAAAACATTTTGAAATTTCCAAATTAAGACTTCTGGAAAATAATTTTAGCAGTGAAAAAAAATTATCTCATTTTGAGTTTTTACATCAATATATGTGGAAGACAACTATTACTTTTGCTAGTAACTTATTGCCATTGGCTATAGCTTCTTAACTGATTTTTAACATTTTATAAGAGGAAGGGAGGCATTGTTATTGCTATTTCACTGGAATAAAAATTGAAACCTGATTTGAAGGGCGCTCCCTAAAATCAAGCAAGGTTATTGTAATGACCACTGGGGAAATCACAAAATCTTGCAAAAGTTTAGAGATATTTTTGTTAGGGCATCTGTGCTTTGAAACGCTCTACATCTCTTAGTTAAAATGAAATTGTATTACATAACCTGATTGATTTCAGGAGTTAGTAAGTAACTGATTTTCTGTTCCCTTGGTAAAGAATAATTTATGCAAACAGTTTGAGATTTTACAGTGCTATGGAAAGGAGAAACCATGCTTGAGACTTTTTACAAATGAAATTGACAGCATATAAGAAAAAAATGTTATAAAAGGTGGTTAATTTTCAAAATATAATAATATTGAAAAATATAGGCTTATTCTTTTGAAGCAAATAATATTAAATGAACTGATTAGATAAAAGGCCACTAGTTTTTTATATGTGGAAAGAAAATAGACATTAATATCCCAAATGAGCCCAAGTCAGTAAATTTATGAAGTAATGTATGAACAGAAAATACTGACATCAAAGCCATTTGTAATTATGGGATTGTTTTTAATCTGGAAAAAAATGAAGACAGATTAAAAGTTTTAGGAAATGCAACAGAAGTTTTACCAGTTTGTGCTGGTTTTAAAGGTTAATTTTCTGGAACAGATTTTTGTTTAACTTGAGTCCTTATGAAATGCAGGTATCATCACTTCCTTAAACAAACAGTACATTTTTAAACTACTATGACATCACTGTCAGCAAAAAACAGCTTAAATAAAAATAAGAAAAAAAGGAAGGCCCTAATTAAGCACATAAAATAAAAATATTTTGGATGCTTTAATTTTACTGTGGATGACCAGCATATGGTGTTGTGCTCATTTTATATATATATATATATGTATGTTTACTCTGTTGTATCACTATGGTCAGAAGAATGAATTCTGTAATTCTTTATTCAGTGGCACAACAGGAAAAATTGCTTCCTCTTGATAGGATCGGAGGATCTAGCAATCCTGTTTCAGAGGTGTATTTGTCTCACCTTACTTTAGACACCATTAACACAGAAATCCACATCTGAGCTAATCACTTTAGGCACATTTAGTATTCTCCTGACCCACATTAGATGTCTGCTTTAGGATGAGATGAAGTCTGAATATAAACCCAAAAGGGTATTTGAAGATGGAAGTAAAAGCATACTGTGATTATAGAATTGTATCCCTGGGAGAGAGAAAATTTCCCCCCCTGCTTATAAAATTTTTAAGAAAGGTGTAAGAAATTAACATTGAAAATCCAGATGTCAGTATTTTCAGATATGCTGCTATCTAAAAATAGTTAATACCGATACTTTCCTGTTCACATTCCTATAAAGATTAAGGTTTGGCAAAACAATTATTTCCTGGTTTTCAGTAGCTGAGATTCTGTAAAGTTTCCATGAGGAGGTTTCACAGATGATTTAATAGCATCTTGAAAATATAATGCACTACTTCATAATGTAAAGGGTGCCATGAAATATTTAAATATCAATGGATTAAGATGGAAAATGCCTAATGACTTTTCTTGTGGAATCGTGTCTCAACTATTTTGGATCCATTTTAAATCTTAAGGGATCCACCTAACACCATTATCACTGAAAAAATGATGCAATACTTACATCTGTACCAAAATTGCTTTAACCAAGTCTTGAATTAAAACCCACTTGTATTACTGCACAATATGAATTCCAATGTACCTGTAATGGCAAAATCTCTTGAAAAGTTATTAACCAGAAGAATTACTTGGCTGAGCAAACTAACTTACTAAGCAATTTTGTGAAAATTAAAATTCATTTCCTACACAGTACAGTAGTTGGCTCACTGTAGCTCCAGTAAATAGCTTTTTCTGTTGATGTTTCTCCTTTTTAAATTGAGAGAAGCAGTCATCCCATTTTTTTCAGTTCAAGGGCCTTAATACCAGCTGATCAAAAGTGCTGAGGATTTATGAGAGACATTTAGGTTTTTACTTCATAATTGTCTGCCTGGTAAAACTAATTTAAGCCAAAACAACAAAACTCACTTTTCAAAGCCTTTCTTCATATTCCAGTGGGGAAAAAAAACCCCAGAAAAACTCCCAAACAAACAAACAAACAAAAAACCAAACCGATTTTTGCTTAGAGATTTCACATATGGAAGAGTCTGTCATTATTTGAGTACTGTTATTCTGATTAAGATGATAGTGCTGCTGTGGCTGTTTAATCTGTCTTGAAGATTTCTTCAATATTTTGTGAAAAGATTACCCTGCATAATATAAGTAACCAGCTTCTGCTAAAGAGCTGTATATCACAAATTGAGAGATTATCTGTGGCACAGACATTTTCAGTCTACAAGAACTGGATACCAAAATAAGAATCAACTGTTCAGTAGCTTCATATTTTTCTAATAAGTTTGAGGTTAATGTGGACAGAAGGTGATGTGTGTTGGTTAATTATTTCAGAAAAGATCTAGAAGAATCCAAAGCACAGTTATATTTGTGATTAATGTGGCAGGAGGGAACACAGCAGTATCGAGGAATGTTGCAAATCTTTTCAGTTTATAACTGTTTATTTTTATTATGCTTTTGAAGATAGGCATAAAATGAACCAAGTGAATCTTAGTCCTTGCCAGCTGAAGTGTTCACAGAGACTGACCTAAAGGTCCAGAAGGTATCTCTGTGTCCCAATGAAGAGATTTTGTAAATACCTCAATGAAAAGGATTCACACTGCCTTGAAAATGATGTGTATTATTGATTCAAAAGCATTACTCCTTGTTTTTTCAGTTACTAAAATCTCAGGGATGCTTTCCACTGACAATCAGCCCACAGTATTCCTGTCTTAAAGTTTGAAATGCCTTTGACTCCTAAGATAAATGGAAATTTATTTTCTTTTCATTGTACCCAGGAAATTTTATTAAGTGTATCACAGAATGGCAGAAAAAAATATTTAGAGAAGGCATTAGGGAAATAAAAGTGTTTTTCAACTAAGATGTATACAATTCAAACAATAGTACTGCATTTGGCAGATAATTAGTCGATGTCTTTTGAACTCTGAAAACAAATTTAGAGGAAGCAGACATGCTGTGCTCTAAAAAATGATAACTTTAACTGTTTAGTTAAAACTTGTTGGTTGTTTTTGTTTTCTTTTTCAGCCTTAAAGTTTTTTTTCAGAGGCAGTTGCCTAACCATGTACTAATAATTATGTAAACATGGATAGGCCTTGAGGAAACCATATAGGTCTGCTCTCCTATACACTCCAAGGATATTTTTCCTGATTTGTATCATTTTGCTTCCAAGAAATGCTTTTAGCTAAGGTTGACTAAAATTTTAGTCTTTAAGATTTTGAATCACCTCTAACTGCTATATTTAAACTGTTCAGACTGATTATGTCCCATGACAGATGTCTACTCTAAGATGAAAAATTTTGGAAAATTCCAGCAAAAATAGCTCACCAGCCTTCCAATTTTAAAGAAAGACATTTTTCTCTTTATTTTTTTTCCATTAATGCATTATTTTGAAGCAGTTAACTTGAAAATTCTTGGTATTTTTGAATGAAGCTCTCTACACTTTACAATGGTGTCTTCACATGAGTTCAAATGAAGATGAAATCTTAGAAACCAAAAACTGTCGCAACAAAACAATCAAACACAGAGAGAAACACTCCCTTCCCATTGATTTTGTTGCAGGTGAAATTATGCCATTTGGAGTGAACTAACTACTAATAT
>VWYI01008470.1:295-15537 GCA_013399455.1 Anthoscopus minutus | reverse complement strand
AGCTCCCAAGAGCCTCTTTCAAGAGAACTGTTTCCGTAGATGTTTCTCTTCCTTCCTCTCCAATATTAACTAATGTCAAACCAGCACACTAGAAAATGAAAAATTAATGTCTTTGTTTAACATCCTACTTATTCTGAAATTTAAAAAAAACTGTCATTAATAACAATCATTACTAATAGGCCACGTGGCATCTAGACAACCAGAATTCAGATAAATCAGACTTCTTATGCTCAGCATTCCATAAACATAATGATAAATCATACTGGCCCCATCCCATTACTAAATAACAGTTGAGGAAAAGGAGCATCTAAAAGATGGAGGACAAGGATACATATATATATATATATGAATGCATCTATGCATCAAATATACAAATTATTTCCAGTCATTAAATGTTGTTACATATATTAAACTACTCAACCTATAAGTCATTGTTAAATCTAAGGTTGTTCAGCCTGAAGTATTGAAAATATGCTTTTACTTCACTAAGGTGGTTTTGTATTCAGAGGCTGAAGAATTGATGAGTCCACAGTGGGGACCAGATCAGTTTTACAGGCTGGTATGATGCTGGAACTGTGCCTTGTTAAGCCAGCAGCCTTTGTTAAGCAGACATAGCAGAAGAGGCTAGTTGTTGAAAATATCCACGTTAGTCTGTGGTATTTAAAGGAATAAGGTCATAAATTCTTCCATATTTCATGTTAACATGCTTGCACATATAGTAAGACTAAGAATAGAACTATTTATTGGAAGTACTAAAACCCAATTTAATAAATGAGACATGGCTCATTTCTTATAAGCCTTGCTTTTTACAGACACTTCAATAAATAAGCATTGTATTCTTAAATCTCCATTATCCACAAGAAAGAAAGAGATATTAGCTTCATTCCTGTTAAGAGTAACTTCTGGTGCTAAAAATACCCATAAATATAAGGATTAAGTTAGGACAATAGGACAAGAAACGTGAAGCATCTCTATATCTAATCCGTTCCTTTGAATTTGAATGCATTAAATGGATCCAAATATTCTGAACATCTGTATTTTCTTTGCAAAATAATTTAATTTTGATGTTCAAAGCATAAAATACACTGAAATAATGAGAAAAAAATTAGAAATTTTTAATATATCTGCATTTTCAGAAGACACATATAGAAACAGAAAAGTTAAGAAAAATCAGAGACAGAAAAGAAAAAAACTCCATGATAAAATAACATTTTATCCTGTATTTTTGTACACAGTATAAGATAACTACATAGAGCTACACAGTGTGAGAAGATCAAGCAGAAGTGCATAGGAGGGTGTACTCTGGAAACATCTGCTGTGTGTTATACTTGCTCCAAAAGGCCATAGAGAGATCCAGTCCCTCAAGTGACATCTAAAGACTTCCAAAGTCTGGATTTCATTAGTCCTCAGCTAGGCACCATTTCCTCAGCCATGCCAACCACAGAATATATCCAGGGAGACAAAACTCTGGTACCTGGGAGCCTTTAAAATGGGAAACAAAGATGTTTATGGAATGTAAAATTCAGCATCATACAAAGGTTGAGCTGAGATTTTCCAAACAGTAATTTTTGCTGCCTAATCTTCATGTGAACCATTCCTTGATGCTCATGTCCTCTGACCTTGGCAATTGAGCACTAAGATGAGGTTCATAAAGTAAAACAAGAATAGGGAAAATTAATGGGAGGTTGTGTGTTTTTACTGTTCATTACCAACATATCATCTAGAAAGTGATGTAACTCCTCTGGATTAATGCTCGAGTCAGTGTCACCACAACACAGAAATTATTTCTTTCATCTCTGAAGACACACTGGAAGCATATTACATAGGAAGAAAAATAAATAGAATATTAATATTCCCTATTTCAGATTAATATCCTGGTCAAACAGACAAAATAAACTTGTAGATGTTATATGGAAATATAGTCTGGAAAGTTCCTATCATTAATATTTATAATGAGTATTGCCTCAACCAACCTCAATAATCCTGTTAACAAATGACAATATATTTAAGATACCTCTTTGCTTGTAGTTGTGGTGGTTATACATTTTTAAGTGTGTCTAAATAACCACTCTCAATTAATGTAAGATTTCTTGCTATATTGTACCATGTATATATTGAATGAAGATTTTAAAGTCCTACATTTGCAGGCTGACATCACTTATGCTTATTTACCAAGTCTTTACATAGACAGTTCAGCCTCAGTTATAGGTATAAATGAAGGCAATTTTCCCAGACATACTCTTCCAGCTTCCTTGATGTAGTGGGTTGTTTTTGTTTAGAAGCTGATTTAAGAATATCTCTTGTTTCTCCCAATACTAGGAGATAATCACTTAGCAAAGGATCAAGGAAAGTTTTGAAGAGAGGAGTTGTTGCCTTCTTTCTTTTTTTAATCTTTCTTTTTTTTTCCTTTTTTTTTTAATGTAAGTGCTGCTTTATAGTTGGCAACTTTTTCCTTACCAATTACTTGTAGTGACTTTTTGTGTAATTGTCACCTGCCTTGTCCTTTCACTTAGCAATTCACCTTGAGTTGTAGTCCAGCTGTGAACCTGCAGCAATTTCAAAGTGACAGAATGATGGAGGGTCACACTTCAGCAGAATCCTTTTATGATTCCTCATATGTGGGGGTTCTTTCCTCAGTGAACATTATTTTAACTTTGTAGTTCAAAAAGTAATATATAAGGTTGAGATGACTGACAAAAGAAAGTTTTGTTTTCCTCCTATACTGGAAAATATTCTTAGAACTCAGAAAAAACTGAAAGAGAATAATAAATGTATTTTAAATGGTAAAAATCTGAAGATTTCATTACTGTTGCTGAAAAGCCAAAGAACAAAAATTATTATCAGCTGGGTATTCAAAGATGCAGTTATTCACTCTGCTGATAGTAATAGAAATATATCTTGAGCAACACTTCCTGAAGTTTTCTGTTATCTCTAATTTAACCAAAGATCCTAGATATTACATATGTGCTGAAATAAAGATTTGTGCAAATCTTATAAAGCATACAGGAAGGCAGTACTTACTTTTGCCTTTCAATTAATTATTTTTTTCATGGAACATAAATATTTTTTGCTAGTGCACAAAATATAATTTCAAAAGAGGAACTGTCATTAACAATAACTTTCCACCTGCAATTGCATGTTATAATTAAATATTCACCTTTCTATAGGTAGAGAAATGTGACAAAGTCACAAAGAATGGGGAATAGAGGTGACCTTAAATGTGCTCAGAAGAATTTCTGAAGAACAAAATCAAAGGGAATCTGAGACATGGCAGAGTCAGTCTGTTCTATTCAAATTGTCTCAATAAACCTAGGACTTAAAGAAGTCTACAATGACTTAGGTAATCTAACAACGTTATATTAGCAGACGCATTTTTGAGGTTCTGAGAAGAAGATCCATCAACAGAAATAAATTACATGCAAGTCAAGCCTTGAGAAAGGGATAAACAAAAAAACCTAAGTTGCAGTTTGGACTTTGGGCCACCCAATCCACTTGGGGTTTTTTGGTTTGGTATTTTGTTTGGGATTTGTGTGTGTGTGTGTGTGTGTGTACTTCCATGACAGGCCCTCACATGTGAGCCATCTTGTGAATCTCAGGTGTGATGATCCTGTTTGACCAAAGAACAACACGTAAATGCTGATCCAAGAACTCACACCATTGTGTCAGTGGTTTTCATGGACAAGCAAAAGCACCCTGGAGGTAGACCTGCATCAAGAAGACTCATGGGTAGCAGTGGGTCCATTTGACACAGGGATAACGAAGCAGCATCCCAGTTCATCCAGGTTCCATTGCATGACACCACACCAACACTGCTGGAACACCTGCCTGGCTCCCTACCAGCCTCCATATCTTCACAACTGAACACTAAGCAACAACAACAAACAGCCAAAAAGTACAGCAAGAACAAAATACTTAAATGAAAAAGCTACAGGAAAAGTTATTACTGAATAAATCTACTGCGTTGCTCAGCAATAACTTTGCAGTGTGTGTACTCTCTGAGATTAACAGGTAAGAACAAAAGAGGCGGGATATAAATGAGAGAATGGATAATGCAGCACATCCAGACTAAGCAATTCCTCTGTAGTCTTCATGACACTCTGGAGAAGTGTGTTATAGACATTGCAGCAAACTGTCTGGCAATCCTGTGACTTCTTACCAGAAATTCACGTTATTTCCCTTGACAGTGGAGTTGATGGCTACAGAATCATTTTCCCTCAAGCTTTGTTATAGAGTCTAAGTGGCATGGAAGACATCAATACACTTTCCAGTTCACAGATTTTGCCAAAGTATGGGGTTATTTGTTTCCTTTGCTTTCCATGAAATCTACTCCCTTTCCCTTTTTTCTCCTTTGGTCAGTGTCAGAATGTGATTCTGTGATAATTTGAATATACCATGCCCTATCTAACTTGAAATGGTTCACCTGTTTGTAGTGCAAAATAACAAAGAGGAACAGTATGAACTTCAATGGTTAGGTAGAATAAACTTATAGGAATTGTTACAAGACCCTTTTAAATGTTTATCTTTCATTACACAAGTTCAAATATCAAATGTTTCTCTGGCTTTGATAGACTTTAACTAGTGTGAGACATCAGAATTCACCCCACAGTCCATATAGGCACAAGAAGTTTTCTTGATAAATAACCTGGGCAATTTTTTCATTTAATTATCAGAAATTAGTATTATGTTTAATGTTCCATAAATACATCCTAATAAATGTAATATGGCATGGTCCATTTGCATAAGAAAATAATTTAGAAAATAATTTTAACATACAGCTACCCACTTTTGCCTGGTATATCTCTCTCTCTTTTTCTCTCAAGCACGCATGCATACACATACACACACTCGCACACTCTACTACATTCTAATTTAACTATTTTTATGGCTTTCTCATTCTGGTGACAGTACCAACCATTTATGGTTTTAATGCAGTGCAGAGGCATAAATAAAATTTGTTACTAGTGTTTGAAGTAATTTTAGAAATTACAATGCATTTTTACACTGTAAACATAAAGAACACTACCATAAACAGCAACATTTTTATAATTCATCCTAATTAAAAAACCCCAGTCTGCCTTTAAATTTAATTAGAATGAACCTTCTATTGCAGACACATTGGAAGCCAAGTAATTTGCATGTTTGCAGATGATAGCTGTGTCAAAGACAGGCTTAGTGCCAAAAAAAATTATCTAAAAAGTCTTTGTATGTTAAAGACACTTTAGGTAGCAATGCAAGCTACTGATTGATGGATCCTGAATGTTTGGAGCCCTATTCTGTAGATTTAAAGTCACACAGATGTATTCCCCCTCTGATTTACTTCTAAGCAGATGGTTTCAACATCATAACATTTTATACAAATACACTAAAATGGCTACTGCATTATCATTTTTCAAAATGATATATGTATCATTTTGAAATATATCATATATATATATGTTATATATATTTATGATATAATCTATCTGAACATCCTGTCCATTAAAATTCTCTAATTCTCTTAAAAAGGTTTATATTTAAGTGCTAAAACACTTGAGGGTAGATATAAATAAACTGGTTGATACCATGATATGAATACACAGGAAGACAAAATGGTACATTTCTCATTTTCTGTGTAATTCCATTTCTTTTCTTCCCACACAACATGAAGCACTATAAGAGCTTTAAACTTGCATGCCTGAACACTAAATGCTTTTTTGGCACAGAACTTCCCCTATGTAAGAAGGTGACAAAGATCTGTTAGTAGAGCAATTAATGCCCAGTAACAGAGTTTTAACAAATGTGCATGCAAAAAGGCATAGGCAGGTTATCACTAGCTCATGTAGCACCTCTACCTTCCTTCCAATTCTGTTCTAGATCAGAAAGTAATAACTCTTTGGGAATACTGGGGTTTTTTTGTTTTGATGTTTTTTTGTTTGTCTTTTAACAGAAATCTTGAAACTGGTTCATTTGGAAAGGATTTAAGCCATGTATTTAATGGTAGATGAATCATCAATTCATCTGGTGAATATAGTGAATATCACAATTCATCTGGTGAATAGTGGTGAATATTAAGAATATTAGCATGGTACTCATAGTTTTGCTTAGAGGAGATAAATAATTTTACTTACCCACAATTCTCTGTGCAAGCTATTAAAATTACTAGGGATTTATTGCAAGGTTTTGCATGAATCATTTTACCTACACCAAAATAAAGCTGCTTGTCAAATGTCTACTGTAGAGCAACTGTGCCCCAAAGATTTTCAAAATTAATTTTATTTTGAGTCTTTGAAGATGGAACAGTTGATTGCCCTATGCTCATCTGCAGATTGACTGTATCCCTTGAGACTCTACATGCACCTTTCGATTTTTCATACAAAGAATTGCAACATTGATTCTTGTGGCTGTCTCTGTGAGTCTAACTTTGAAAGGACAGTTAATGTTGCAGGAGTTACAGAAGAACTTCCATATTTTACAGAGGATAGGTATCGGTATCAAGCCTTTGGAGTATTAGGCAAGTTTAATTTGATCATTTCTAGCAAAGATAAATTAAGGCCTTATTGTACACATATAAAGTTAGTGATAATAATCTATTGTATCAAATGGCCTTCAGAAGGGATTCATCCTGTTGCCATTAAGAGAAAAAAGGTGCATTTTTACCTGTATGTTCCTCTCTGTGTCTGAACTTTTTTATTTTGGGTGGTTTGGGATGTGTGTTAATGAGTTCTGATTAGTTTCAGTAGACCATTTATTTCAGCATGTTTCCAGACACTTCACAGAATTACTTCTTATTTATTAATCTGTAGGGAGCTTTGACTATTAAGCAAACTTTGGGAAGAGAGTGATGTCTTAGAGGCATTAACCTTTATGTGTTACTGCTAATGTTGTCAATCCACCACTATTTCCCCCTGCAGTCTAAGTCTCTCTCTCTCTTACAATTTCTATCACCTGGACATAGAGTAGGACTGATTTTATGTCGCTGTGGTATCAGTCACAGATTTTGTGACAATGATGAACCTTTATTCTTTTAGACACATCTAACCTTTTAATAAGCACTTTAATAGCATATTGTGAATCCACCAGTCAGTTTTCAATAGACCATAGAATATTTCAGAAGTCTTCAACAAATGCCACTTCAGATAATATTGCTTTCTGGCATCAGCTGATGTTAGCAGTGATAACAGCATAGTGCTCTAATTTATTTTGTCAAAATGCTTCTTGAAATATTTAACATTACTTCAGGCTCAGAACAAATAAAGGGCCTACGAGAATTACAATAAAATACTTCAAGTTCTTTCTCCCAAAACTTTTCCTAGTTTCATGCAATGATATAAATTTCAAATGTACTGGCAGCCAACCCTCCATTGATGAACGTTCCACAACAAAGTTACAGCACAGCCAGTTTACTTCTGGTCTGCTGTCCTTCTAACTCCAAGAATACTGTGTTACTTTCTAACAGAGACTGGGACAGATGGAGGATGGCTCATTATAATACCTTTCTCCATGGTCTATTTTTCTGTCCAGAACATTCTATAAATCACATTTCTTAATTCAAATCTCAGTGGAATTTTGCAGCTGAGTTCATAAACTGGATTCGTGTTTCAAGGTGCCTATATCTCCTTTGGAAAACTTTGCTGTAAATACAAAGCTGCTGACCTTCAGGGTATCACACCCTGTCACATCGCATTACACCTCCAAAAGGCAGGACTTGCACTGTAGGACAAAGTCATGTGAAAGATGCTGGATGCCTTTGAGTGTCCCAGCAGGTAGCTGCAGAAGATAGGAATATCCATAATGGCTGGTAGGTAGATTGCAGGGTGCTCACCAAAGGCCATAAACTTCATTGTATCCAGGAGCATTGAATTAAGACGATGGATCACATTCTTAGCTCCAGCCATTTAAATGGATATCTTGCACAACAGCCAGTCATTCACCTCCCTATGGGCTTATTGAGCAAATTCTTTCTAAAATATAATGTGCAAAAATTTTACCTGTCCTGGTAACTACAGAAATTTCTGAAAATTTCCAAACAACTAAGTAGTATATATAACACAAATAGATGTCCACTATTTTCAGCAAAGACTACGATCATGTCATCTTATGGGTTACCTAAACAAACCTTTTCCTACATCCCTTCTTTCATGCATAATACAAGCAATATTTCTAGTCCATGGAAGCTGTCATTTCCTGGCACACATAATAACAGTGCACAGTGAAAATGAGTCAAGCCTGATGCCTTTTTCTGTAAATTAGTCAGTTATAACACACTCTCACAGCTCTATTAGAGCAGAAGACCTGGAGGCAGGATTCTTGACCCTGGTTTTATCATTTATGAACAGTTTAATTTCAGTTTACTTCAGCTGAAGCCAATAAGGCAGTAATAAAATGTTATAATGTTTTTATTTATATATATAATATACGTTTAAAATTTCACGTTTGTGCTTAATTTGGGAACTTAATTATGTTAGAACATTCTATTCAAAATATTTCAGAGTATAGTGCTAAGAATTGCTTCTAATGCTGATATGAGTTCTGAACAAATAGTTTTAAAGAGCTCTACATTTGTATAAGTGTCTAGTAGATGATTTATAGAGTAGAGAAGGCTTATTTCAGTACCACTTCAGTTATGACCTAAATCTAACAATATCCCCCATGCTCACCTTGTTTCTCTTCTCACAATAGTTGACTCTTGAGTATGGATGCAGCTCCCTGCTATGAGAGTATTCAAAACTTTATGTAGCCTTATTTTGATGCAACTTACCACCATTTTAGTCTCTGAGTTAAATTGTGCATTGTCATTTGGCTGCACACATCTACTTCTTGTACATAATATGTTCTGGGATGAGCCACCAAATACAAACCTGAAATCTTTGGGCCTTGTAAGCCACTGCTGCATGGAGGAAGATTCAGCTGCCATCTGAGTCATCAAATCCTGATGGGTCTAACTGACAGGGATATAACAACCATGACTATGGCCATCATTTTTATTCTCCTGTCACTTAAATACAGAGAAAAGGGTGGGATTTCATCTAATGTCATTCCTGTATTCCTTCATGTATTTCAGTACAGATGTAATGTCATTGTTAAAAATTCAGTCATTCCCTTAATGCTAATGGAAAAGTTGAGTTCAACTGTCAGACAAATCCAGATTTATTTTATACCTATTCCTCAGCTGGTGCAAAATTGCATTACATTAAGGTAATTTATAGCTTATGAAGAACAGCTCCCTCTCCCAGTGTGAGGAGTGGGACACTTTTCTGGAATTTCTTTCAGATATAAATACTTGACTAGGATTATGAAACAAAAGGCCTGGAGTTATTTACATAAATTAAAATAAATTAAAATAAGCTTACAGCTTATTAAATACTTATACCTGTTATAATAACTCAGAAAAAGATTTCCAAATGTTCCTGGAAGTAGATACTTTTTCTGTGATATTTAAATGAATGGGTGGTGCATTTTGGCCATGAGCAACATCAAAGTGTGCTATTCATGTTCTGGGATTAATGCTCTTTTATTGCTGAAGTTAATCGTCATGCAATCATATGAAGAAAGTTAAGTTAGTTTTTACAGGGGAAGAAGGAAAATCCCTGGTGTTTCTATTCATGTCTGAAGTAAAATAAAATCTCCCTGAGAAACAGAAGGAATCTTTTTAGTTTTATGTCTCATGGGAAGGTCTGTGCACATAACCCAAGGCAATTTCATTGCACCTTTGGCAGACGATGGAGAATTAAAAATGCTCTAAGTCACACTCATTAGATTTCTTCAGTATGAACTTCCAGTGCAGTAATACTAATAGAAGAGTAAATCTACAATTAATAATGAAAAAGGGAGTCTCTAGCAGCTTTGGTCTCCCATGGCATTTGAATTATTCATTAGAAATTATTACAGAGTAGCCCAGATGAAAAAAAAATGTCCCCCAAATCCTAAAATCTCCAATATCACCAACAAAAAGCCATTTGTTATTTTTTCATAAGGGGGTAGTGACAGTGAGAATCCACTAACGAGTCAGATGATTTTCCATTCAGAGCTAATTCACTGATCTGATAAAAGAAATCTCCTTTCTTATTTTGTACTTAAATTAAATGTCCTGGTGTTACAGAATTAAAAAGAAGTACATTAGATGGTATGAATTATTCACAGGCAACTGTGGTGATAAAGAAAGGCAGCAGTCACAATGAACAGAAATACTATTAATTCCTTTTCAGGCTAACATGCAGAAGATGTATATAACACTAAAAGGACATACAGAGGCTATGGTAAATCATACTGAAAGCCTGATTGCAATCTGTTATTCACAATATAGGCTTTCCTCCTCCTGCCTTGGAGAAGAAACTGTCGACTGTGAATTGCTTTGGACTTCAAATAGCAAACTGGTGATACAAATGGACCCGAGATTGGAACAAAGATTGTGGCTGTTCTTGAGATGTTTATACGACATTAAGTAGATAACATGAAACAAACACTCAAAGAAACATGAGATAATAAGATTCACACTAATTAACAATGATACAGATATATCAGTTCCCAGACGTGTGCCAGATGTATTATGCTGTGTGCAAAAGCACAGGCTTCACAGGTTGCCTTTTCACTTCAGTACAACATGTCCATTTTTACAGTGCTGCTTATTACTTATTTTCAGAAGAAACAGGACTAATAATATTAGTTAAAAGGTGGAGGAAGTAAGAATTGAGCTATCAATTGCTGTACATCAAGGTAAAGACTGGTGAGTTATAAAGATGGAAGGGTTTCAGGAAGATTTAAAGATGTAAGATCACTATGACAAAAATGTCTCATGCAATCCACAACACAAGAGGAAGCCAAAGACAGCAGAAGGGTAAGAGAATAAAAGCATAATATTAGGTAGAGTGATTAAATAGCATGTGAGTAAACACCAGGAATCTGAAGAATTCAGCTAAGCGTAGAGCTTGGTCTTACATAGCTAGAGACAACTGGACCTAAATCAGACTTTTGCTTTTCTTACATTGCTGACATATTTTCTCATTTCAATGAAAGTATGTTTTAGGCTTATCATTATTTAATGTATATCAGATTTGCATACTCAAGCAAAATGGGTTTTATTACCCATTTGCATATTGAAGGTATTCTGGAAAGTCTTCTAAAGAATTGGTATAGCTGACTGAAAGGCAGAATATTCATACTGTGAAGAATGTCTTCATTAAAGCAGAAAAATGTTGAATTTTCCAAATAAAAAAAAAAAAATAGAACATTCAATGCTGCAAATTACCTCGAAGTAATCTGCCACCACAGCTTCATCTTAGCTAGGGGAAAATTCTCTTCTGTCCTATGTCCCTTTTGAATAAGCATAGCTTTGTTCACTGTCTTTCCTACTTCTCTGCAGCTAAGGTTTTGGTCATTTACTTCTCCAGTAAAGGCAATGTATTTAGCCTTTGCATTTTGAAATCAAAAGGGTCTCTCTATGTCTTCAAACTTCTCTACTTAAAGAACACGAGTTCCAAAGTTATTTCAAAAAGTAGGGCTTGGAGTCACTTAGGCTAATTAGAAAATACTGCCTTAATCAAATTTGCACACTGATTAACCAGCTTCCCTTCCACAGAGAAGACTGTGACATTCTGTTCCAACAAGGCAGCAGAGCTACTTCTTTGAGATGGAATTTGTCTTTCAAACTTCATCAGAATTTGAGCCAAGCGTGGCATTTTGTACATGCAGAAAAATGGCCTTTCTTTTAAGGAATTCTGCAATGCAGGAAGAGGTTGTGGGTTTGGGGTTTTTTAACCTGCAGAAATATTATATAGTAACCCTTTTTGGTTTGAGAAACAAAAAGCCATTTTGTTTCAAAAGGTGTATAGAAATTTTCCATTTTTATAACATTCAGAAACCTGAGATTTAAGCTACAGAAACTTTGAACTTGGCTAAAGACCAGCACTGTTTTTATTGTTCCTCAATGCACACTCTAGATGAGGTGCACAGCACTTTATTTTAAACTCATCTCAGACTTCCTGTAGATAAAATGCACGAAACTGGCTTAAATGGAGCAACTTCCTGTTCTTTTGCCTCACATGGAACACTACTTAATGTCTAGGTTTTAAATTTCTACCTAATTTTTCTGAATTACTGTTGGGAGAAGTCTGGATGCAAATAAAAGCATAAAGAACAATAAGTGACCAGCAAATATCCCAGAAACTAACTGAATGATTAAAAAACATAGCAAGGAGAACTTGTTCCATTGAATTTCTCAAAACTCATCTTGAGATAAGGAAATGTAAATACACCCATTTAAAGAAAGAGCATGATAACATTACCATAATTTGGAAGTCAATTTTGTCAGTAGAAAGGGAAAGCAAATTGAATGTAATCAGAAGAGTCTAGACTAGAGAGGATGTTACCACCTCATCAGCCCCTGACAGTTGATGTGCCAGTTATGCCATGCACTCTTATTATTGAATATCATATCCTGAATCTGGAACAGGCATCTGCACAAGCACCTTAAATATTTTTTTCAGCCATTGGCATATTGAGAAATTGAGACTTCCACAAGCAAATGAGTGTTTGAACAGTTCCACTTCTTTCTTGCCCCCTGCACTAAACATCTATTTAGACTCTTTTAACCTGATGTTTTTTTTTCTCCTTCCTGCAGGAAGAAAACAACTTAGATTTACAACATTGTATTTCATTATATGACTTTAAAGAAAAATAAATTACAGAAGTGTCATATCATGTAACAGCATAATAAACCACTAGTAAATTATTAAGTGCTGGGCACTAGAATTTGTCATTCTTTATTAAGTATTAACCATCTATTCTAATTGCTGGCAGGGATTTTGTATTTTGTTCTCTGTTTTATAATGGTGCTTCACTTACTAAGAACTTCTCTGTGGCTGAGATTTTAGGGTCTGCCAGCCACACAGATGCTGCTCTTCTGCGTCTGCATGTTGTCACAGCATCACTAGATAATACCGTGCCTCTGAAGGCCATAAATAAGTGATTAGGAAGGCAAGGGTCAGGATCCATGCCCTTTTGAACCCACATTGCAGCACTCAATTGGAGCTCCTGAAATATTGCTCTTTCCTCTGTATTTCCAATGATTTAAAAGCTCTCTTTAGATTATGTCACACATTCCCTCTCCACCCCACCCACCCTTCTCCCTTTCCTCCTCCCCCACTGCTTGGCTCATGATCTAACATAACATAATTCAGTGTGAAATAGCACGGTGTCAGAAAACCAAAAAGGAGCATTTTCTCCACATCAGATATTTGTTATCAATTCAAGCAAAGGAACCAATTCTAAATGTATGTAGACACTGGATTGCTGTCAAAGAATCCTCATTTATTGTGCCAAAGCTTTTTTATTTTCACATGTGTTGAATAATAAGAATGTAAATTGGCCCTTGGCGGTGAGGTGTTTTTTTATTTCACATGGAAGCATCAATGCTGCTTTAATCCTGCTTAATTAGGACCAATTTAGCATGCAGAGGATAGAAAATATTGTGAACATCTATTTACCAGTTAGCATACTTCTTGACCAGGCACTGAACAGATAAGCTGCCATTATGAAATGAAAAAAGCTGTATGCATACAAATGACATAGTATTAAGAATCACCTAGTAATACTGTACCCAATAAAGATGTACAGAAATTAATAATTTAAAAATCTAATTTCAGCTATATGTAATTCATGAGTATTTTGTTTTTCTCTTTCTGAAATTAATTGTCTCAGGGCCATATAGTATTTTTAAAGAGCTAAAATTCTAATTGTTTAAGTCTTTTAAAAATGCTATGCTTGTATGATGTTAAAAAGTACATTATTTGATGTCTTAATAACAAAATTTATTTATCATATTTATTCATTAATTATTTTGCAACTACTTATTTTTCCATTCACAAAATACTTGGCTGATTTGCTGATTGCCACCATATAGCCCATTATGATTGAAAACAATGAAAAAGCTTGGAAACTTATTACAAATGCGTATGATGTAGAAAAGTGATAAATAGAAAACAATTTAGATGAAGGAGCAGGACAATAATTTATTATTATTATTGTTATCAAGTTAATTACTCTTTAGTTTTAATCCACTTTTCATGAGACTTAATCACACAAGGTTTTTCCATACTACTAAAAACCTTATTCCCTACAGAACCTGAAGGGAACTGTCACAAAAGGTGTCTAATCAAGGCATTACCAAACTGATGATAGAAATGTTGAGCTCCTTCAACACTCTTTTTTGATTTCTCAACACCTTTGTCTGTCTCCTATCCTGTTACCAACACAAGCCAGCCTTACATTTCTTTATTAGTTTCTAGGTGGGCATGTCTAGAGATATGCATCAGTTATTAGAGGTCATTTCAGTAATTTAAAATTGTTATCACATGTCTAAGTAAAAGAACATCCCAAAAGGCAGATATATTCTAGGTGATCAGAGTAAATGTTAAGGTTATGATTTTCTTGGCACAGCTCTGAAGTTGCCAGGCTGTTTAAACAGTGGTATCAGTCACAAAATCACAGAATAAATAGATTGGAAGTGAGCCTCAGGGATCAAGTTTGTCTCTTGGTCCTCCACAGCAAGATTCCCAAGAGTCTCACCATCTGCCCGAGAGTATTGTCCAAATGCTTCTTGAACTCTGTCAAGAAGAGACAGAGTGCTGTAACAATTCTAAATGCCTACTTAAATCCACAGTAGTCACAGGAGGACATGAAGAACCTTTGTAGTTCCAGATTTTCCACTAACAAGCACAGAATATGGCAAGTGACTGGAGCTCACTTGTCCAGCCAGTGAGCTGTGGTGCCCTAGATGTGCAGGTCAGCAAGAAGGCAACAGGGAATGAGGAGCATTTGCGAGGGAGTATTTTTCACATCGGTGTCCCAGTCAGGTGCTCTGGTTGGAATCATCTGAATGCTAGCTGTGGTTAAGCTAGTATTAGTGAAAGGGCAAGCCAACAGTGCAGGAAAAATCTGCCCAAGGGAAGGTAAGATTTAGGAAACTTGTTGGTTTAGGGAATAAGAACCTCATCTTAAATACTTCTTAACTGGGATGCTACTCACTGTTTGCTTAGGAGCCTATATGTATGTATCACATGCAGCAAACTCATTCCCAAAATGCTTACTCCTGCAGATGAATCCAGATGGTGTGGCAAGCTCTTGTGCACATCCACAAATTCTTTTATTTTTGTGGACCTTGAACAGTGTAAATACCAAAAGGGGGCAGGGAGAGAGTTACTGCTAGCCTGAGCTATACCTAGGACTGTGCCATCACTTAATGATGAAGAGGCTGGAGCCCCTGTGCC
>VWYI01008467.1:17662-36089 GCA_013399455.1 Anthoscopus minutus | reverse complement strand
TCCTTTCCTTCCTTCCTTTCCTTCCTGTCAATTCAGGAACATAGTCAATGTTAAATGCATGTATTTATTTTGGATAATTGTTTGAATGACTCCTTATCATAAAATAAACATTACCTTATGGTTATGTTAGAACTGGAAATGAGGAATGCAGACGGATGATTTTAAAGGAGTACATTGTATTTGTTTACACCGCTTACTTGCAATTCTTAGAAGTTGGTGATGGAACTACAAATGTGTTTGCTTTTCTCCTGGAATATGTTTCAGAAACCTATTTCTACCTACATGTGGGTATTTTAAAGTAAATAAAATATTTTGAAAACCTTTTTTCTGTTTTGTTGGTGCACTATTGCCCTTTTAAGTTTTTGTACATGACATCTTGGCAGTGTATAGTTTCACTAGTTAACTGATGAATGCCATCACCACAGGATTGTTTCCAGCCCCATCTATCTGCTGGTCTGAAACTCCACATTTCCATCGAGTTCTGAAGCTGGCTCTGTATTTGGTTCTGGCTAAATTCTTCTTATTTTTAGGCTCGAAGATTCGGGTAAATGCTAAATGCATTTTATTTAACCAGGCTTTTCAGTATTTCTATTAAAGCAGTAGATATTTTACGTATATTTAACAATTTTCATCCTGAATAGTCGAAATATTTTGTAACTGCGACATGCGGGCCCGGGGGCGGGCGCCCCCGTGTGGATTGCCGAGGTTCAGCCGCGATTTGCGTCCGAGCGTTACCTGGGTCTTGCACTGAATCGCAGCAGAATCACAGAATATTCTGAGCTGGAAGCTACCCGCAAGGATCATCGAGCCCTTACGCACTTGTGTCTCAGCAACCTTTACACTGGTCTCCTGTGCCTAAGGGTTGGAATTCAGCCTTTAAATACATGATGGCTTTTTGCTGAGACCACTGTCCATCCAACCGAGAAACACACTTTCATTGTGCCCTGTGCTGTTTCCTCTTTATTTTGGCTGATATGGGGGTTTAAGACCATCTTTGATTTTCCTTCTATATTAGAGCAGCGGTTATCTCAGGAATATCCAATGGGTCATTAGTGTTTATGTGTGTTTCATCCTATATAATATGAAAGAAAGTATTATTAAGGCATTGGCTAAAATATGAAGGCTAAATCATGTAGGAAGCATCAATAAGGGAAGATAAATATATTCAATGGAAAACTATACGTCTTAGGGAGAAAATAAAGTAGATCAGCAAAAGAAAAGTGTGATTTCAAACAATTTTTCTATCTGGATTTTAGATGAGGCCGTCAATTATGCTTGTTAACATTCCAAATAGATCCTTAATTTTTAAATAATGTCTTGTATGTGAAAATCCATATGTAAAAGTTACCTTTTCATCCAGAAGAACAATTTGTTTCCGTGAAAATAAACTAATTTTTCATGTGTGAGTATGTTTGATTATTAGTAGTAAAGGCAATGATGTTTTAAAATAAATAATCCCATTTCCTGGTTTCATGAATATTGAATAATTTTTAACCTTTTTCTAGGTAACAGCTTGGAATGACGGGACATACCTTCCTTATTTTCTCATATCCACAGCCTAGCCAATAGCATAATGTGAGAACATTTCATAAAAGACAGGGAGATCTTTCCTGGAAGGAAATTGAATTTGATTTTTACCTCTCCTAGGCAAGGATCAGTTGACCACAAAGAGATGTAGTTCCTGTATTATGTAGCAAACTCCTCTTACAGATCCAAATATTTAAGAATGATCTGGCAGTCCTGTGTTTAGCTTAAATGATCTGTTTCCTGAGTTGCTGACTGTGTATTTGCATTTGTTTTCTTCATTTACTTCTTATATAGGAGCATCAGTGGGTGTTTTACTTCCAGTTCCCAGCCCGGGGAGCAGCAGCTCAGCAGGAGCCCGATGATCACAAAAAAGAGATGGTTCCTCTGAGCTCAGCATCCGTGCGGCCTCACCATGAGACCTACGTGCAGCACTGGGCCCCAGCGCTGGAGAATGAGAGGAAGGGCTTCAGACGTTGCCGGAGGAGGCAGCCGAGCTGGTGAGGGGCTGGAAGGCATGTCCTGGGAGGAGCAGCTGAGGACTCTGAGCCTGTCTGGTTAGAAGACAAGGCAGCTGAGGGGCGACCTCTGGGCTTTTTACCAATTCCTGAGCAGCGGCCATGGAGAAGCAGATGCTGTGTTCTTCCCCCTGGGATCCAGGGACAGGAAGTGTGGGAATGGCTCAAAGCTGCGCCAGGAGACAGTCACACTAGACATGAGGGAACATTTCTTTACCAGGAGGGTGGCCATATGCTGGAACAGGTCTCCTGGAGAGAAAGTTGATGTCCCAAGTATTGAAGAGACATTTGGGCAGTGACCTTAATAACAAATTTTTGACTTTTGGTCAGCCCTTGAGAAGTCAGGCAGCTGTACCAGATGATTGTTGTAGGTTTCTTCCAACTGAAATAGTTGATTCTATTTGAAACTTTCTGGCTGACAATATCCTTGTTTTAAAATGTCCATCCATTCTTTTTGTTTTTCAAAAGTAAGTTAGATGGCTATTAATTAGAACCAAGATTTGGTGCATGTATACAAAAGCATTAGGACTATGTACATTTCGATAAAGGAAATTAAATTGCTTTGTAGTTTTGCATGGGTCTCGCTGGGAACAAGAAATGCAGTGTACATTGTACAAGCAATGTAAAGACTGTAGGCTTCACAGTAGTTGCAAAATAAAAAATTACTGTAGTTAGTCCAGAACAGCGGCACATCTCAAGGTAATCAACAAGTAAAAACAAAGCTACATTTCCAAACCAGTGAAAACAGATATTCCCAAATTGTTTCTGGAAAAAAATGGGTGTTTTCAATAAATTATAAAACATACATTTTAATATGTGTCAGTGGTGTCCAAGCCCAAGTTGCTATTGCAAACTTGGGAACACAGTGCTGATGCAGCCAGTATCTTCACATCAATTTTAATTTTTGTTTCTTTTAACACATTGTATTACAAAGATTTATGAGTATGCTAACCATTATGGTTTGTGAGAAGATCCATAAGCCCCGTAGCATATCAGGGCTGTTGCTTGACAATCAGTCTAGAGAGCTAAGAAAAAATGTCACAGGCTGTCTTAGAGAGGGTGTCAGTAACATTTGTAAGTATAAGTTCATACATATACAAAACTTATTTACTTGAGTGAAGTCTGCAGAACCACTTCCAAGATATTAATAATTACACTACTAGCAGATACTAGATGTGATATCAATTTTCACTAGAATCTGAAGAGATGTCAGTGTCTGCACAGGTGTCCTGGTTTAACCTGGGCAAAGTTCATTTTTTTCTCAGTAACTGGTCCAGTAAGTGCTGTGTTTTGGTTTCAGTATGAGAGTAATATTGATGTTGTAATGCTTTTGGTTGTTGCCTCAGCAGCACTTTTCCTAAGTAAAGGACTATTCTGTTTCCTGTGCTCTGTTAGCAAGGAGGTGCACATGAAGAAGCATGTCCAGAACAGCGGGTCTGAACTGGCCAAAGGGATACTCCATACCACAGAGCCAGACATGCCATGTTAATATGTATGAACTACAGGTTCTGTAAACGCTCATAACTAAAAATTAAATTTACAGATTCTAAGTGTGAACTCATATGAAAGTAATCCAGTGGCAAAAGGACAACTTCCGAGAAAAAAAGTTACATTACATCCTTTCCCTACAGGCCTGGTGATGCAAAACAAATGCTTCTTTACTTCAACAATAAATAAATAAATAATTGTCTGTGTCTGTATTTCAAATCCATTTGTATGCTGGTCTTTGTTAGAAGCAGTAAATTCTTCTCTGTTGCCACGAAAACCTTATTTTGCAGTGATTTGTCTACTTTCTTGCATTGCACATGCATCCTATACATAAAACTTGGAAATACTGCAAACAATTGTCTCTGGAGATCATGATCTCTGACCTTTATCTACATTTAACAACAGCTTAAATTCCACATTTTGTTCAGAATAGGATTCACACAAAAGTCTTCTAAATAGGCTCTACCAGCTGCTATTCAGAGCTGCTCCCACTGTAAAAGCCTTTTCTCCCACATTCCATTGTTTTAGAGGTAAAATGTTACTGGTTGTATTTTTAGAATTTTTTTATCCTTTACATCTTTAATGAGAAGTGAACATGCTAATAGTCTGCCATGCATTTTCTTTCCATAGCTTTCTCCCAAACCTTAAAAAAAGCTAAAACATCAGTTGAAACCCTAAAGGTTTTTATATTAATAATTTGAATAATGGTTTGAAAAATGCAGTGATTTCACTAACATTTTAGTTCTCCATCTACTCAACAAACATACACAAAACTTCCAGCTGTGATAATTTCTTGTTTTGACAGCTTGTGGCCAAATCTCCTTTGCCTGCTTTTGGAAGCAATAGATTTGTTAGTAGTCTCAAGCTCTAAGAATGAAAAGGTTAAGAAGTGCTACTTAAGTATGTTAAGAATTGTATTTAAAATACAAGATCTAAGTTTTCTTATTCTACCTTATGAATGTCATGTTATATATTTGTTATTTAGGCTGTATAGTTTGGATAAAACCAATTTATTATTTACAGAAGTCAAAAATTGTACAAAGCATCTAAATGAAAGCCTTTTCCATTGTATTTGATATTTAAAATGAAGAGAAAGAAAAACCAAACCAGAAACAGATGACTTGAAGATGTGGAAGACAAAGCCATTCTTGTTTCCCTAAAACCCAAACCCACCCAAAGTTATAGAGTTAAGAATCATGTGAAACAGGAGAAGGCTGCATTTAATTATTTCTGAATCTTAGATCCTGATTTCCACAATGAAGGGCAGAGCCCCCTGAGTCATTGGGGCATGACCTCTAAATGAAACACAAAAACGCAATAGGCCCTGTATTCTGTAAGGACTGTGTATTTCTCCTAAGGCTCTGACCAAAAAAACCCCAAGCAGATGGTATCTGCAGGGTGGGAACATGCTACCTCACTTGCTAGGCTCACAACGCACGGTCCCATCCTGGGTAACCTGCCCATCCTTTTCCCCCGTGCACTTCTCAGGCACGGGGTCAAGGTTTTTAGAACCTTTCTGGATCACACATCTATCCTGCCCTGCTGGAGAGGACAAAAAGTGATCTTTGAGACTGCAGATAAAAAGAAAGGAGTGAAAGTTATTAGTAGCTGTCACTTCCTTTATGCATCTTGAGAAGATCTCTTAATGAGCTGGAACACAAAGTAACACATAAAATTTCCCCCTTTTCCAGATCAAGGTAATATAATCAAAAACTAATCCCTTTTTATGTAAGGCACTGCACATGAGACACCCAGTGGGTTTAGGCACAATATTAGAAAGGAAATAATCTAATTAATTTGCTTCAGAGTTGCCAAAATTTCATTCAAGCTTGCCTCAAATGAAAAAGCCACATATCACTAACCAGAGATTCAGATTTCAGGTTCAGTCCTTCCAGGCAGGGACATTTAGATTTATTTAGGTGTGTGTGCATAGAGCCATCTTCCCAGCAGAGCTATCAATCTCACACTTGTGAGAAGGGAAAAAGTCAGTAGTTGACAGAGATTTAGTTTGCCACATTTCCTACTTATGGAACATGCAAGGAATAAACAAATCTGCTTATATGAGATCAGAAAATGAGCATCCAAGACAATATTTTGTTTCCAACAGTGTCACTGTGGTGGGTTAACCTTGGCTGGCTGCCAGACACCCACTAGGCCACTCTCCCACTCCACCTCTTCAAGAGCTCAGGGGGAGAAATCACAATGAAAAATTATGTGGCTTGAGACAGACAGATCACTTACTAATTATCATCAGGGGCAAAACAGAACTGACTGGGGTAAGATTAATTTAATTTCTTGCAAATTTAAAATTGAGCAGGGTGGTGTGAAACAAAGCCAAAATGAAAATCAATCTCCCTCCCCTTCCCCCATTTCCCAGGCTCAACTTTACTGCTTTGTTCTGATTCTTCTACTTCCTCTCCAGTGAGGGGAGATCAGTGGGAATGGAGAGTGGGCATTGCACTATACAGCAATAAAGCATTCCTGTTACCAATACTGTTTTCATCACAAATCCAAAACAAGCTACTATGTTACTATGAAGAAAATTATCTCTGTGAACACCACCACACCTTCCCCTTCATGCTGTTTTCTTTCTCCCGCATGGGATCCCTCCCACAGGGTACAGTCCTTCACAAACTGCTCCATTGTAGATCCTTCCCGCAGGCTGCAGTTACTTATGAACTGTTCCAGCATGGGCCCTTTGCATTGAGTACAGCGCTTCAGGAAGAGACTGTTACAGTGAGGGTCCCCCTCAGGCCACAGATCCTGCTAGAAAACCAGCTCCTGTCACCTCTCCCTGGACTGCAGTTTCTGCCAGTAAACCATCCTGGTGTGGAGTCCTCCATAGGTCACAGAGCCTCAACACACATCACCGTGGTGGTCTTCCTTATGGGCTGCAGGGGAACCTCTGCTCTGGTGCAGGAAGCACCTCCTCTCCCTCCTTGCCTGACCTTGGTTGTCTGCAGGTTTACTACACATTTTACTTTACACTGTTGGAAAGCAAGAACAGATGTGATTCAGAAGGCACATAGAAGCTCCTTGATTAAAATAAACTGGTAACAGGAAAAAGTAAATATATTTATGCTTAAAGAAATAATTCTCAGGAACACTGGACAATGATTTTAGAGGGATATTAAAAAAGAAGTATAGATTTATAAGGTTAAACAACAGAAGGGAAACCTTTTTAAGATGGGTGTGCACCACAGTGTTTTATCTCATAAAACTGGGATCCATATGCGCCAGAATCATTTCAGTTTGATTTTGTTAAAGTTAAAAAGTCTTTTAGTTTCAAAGCTTCTCATATCAAAATTAGGTTTTAAGTTAATTTCCTATATCAAAACTTGATTTGTGCATTACTAAAACACAGAATGACTCCCTTAAGGATTGAATTTATTGTAGATCTAACTCTTTCTGTAAGTGCCCTTGTTTGCCAGGCAGGAAAAAGAGCAGTTGCTACTTCTGGAATCATTCGTGAACCCATTCTAGCAGTCCTCTTCCCCTGGAGATGGTTATGCCAAATAAATGGTATTGTCTGGGGCAGTAGGCTTGCTTCTGGGCACTATATACAAGATTTTCCCAAGTTCAAAAGCATTACTCTCAGCATGATTGTAAAAAGCAACATGCCCATTAACAAAAAAACCCCAATAGCCTTTCTCTCTCTATCAGTTTTTGTTTATTTTTCCTCTCTCTGTTCACAGCTCTTCCCAGCTCTTCTTCTTTGTCTCAAATTAACTAGTACTTTGCCCACTATTTCTCTGTGGGAGGAAGTGAATAAAATGCAATGCAATCCAAACATATTTAAAAGCATGAATGGAAAAAGAGTCATGTGTATTGCTAAACATAGCAATAGGACTGTCTACAATTTAGGTGTCACTTTTATAGTTTCTAACTAGCTTGGCTGGTCTTACACATGTCCCAGATCTGTCAGACCTATTATGCATGGACACATTGAATTTGTATATGTTGTAATCCAGAGTGGCTGGTTGTGCTTTCTTCCCTTTTGATTTTTTTTCTTTTTGGTTTTTTTCCTTTTTTCCTCCCTTAAAGGATAGCCAGTCTGCTAATGTTGCACACCTCTTTCTCTGACTTTGCCAAGTGTGATCTATGGCACTCACTGTGACACTGGGATTCAGGAAAGCCCTGCTGCAGACTGATGGCAGATGGACTTTGGATCAATAAATACTGAGGCTCATGACTGCTGTGATAAAAGTATAGACTCCTCAGTAATACTGTAACCTGTCTTTTTCAGGGACTGGGTCAGAAACAGTGTGAAGTCTCTCCCGTGCCACGGACACTGGAAATCATCATTTGTTTACAACTGCTAATCCAAAATCTCTGATAATGCGAAGACTTGGCATTTTAAGAATTTGGGAAGATTATCTCCTGGTTTCCTACATCATTCAACATCTTCCCCTCAAGTGAAAATGCCTGCCAGTGTCTGTTTCTTTCAAGAGGACAACACCGAGGCCTCAACGCAATTAATGTGAATAGCAATTCTGTTGCTTTGCGTTGAGGGGCCTGTGTTCAATATCCCCATCCCGCCCTATCTTTCAGGGACAGCCTGCCGTACCTGGTCACGAAAGACAGGGGAATTCATTTACAGGGTTCAGGCAAGGAAAAGAATGTGACACACACATAAAACTCAAAGATCGTGTTGCAGTTTTCAGGCTGAACGTGGAACACGATCCAGATGTCCCTGGGGATGCTGTTCCACGCACAAAAAGGAATTTTATTACTCCCCGCAGGGTTTTTCAGCTCTCGCCGGCACAACACGCGCGCCACAGTCCCGCCCACCCGTCGCCCTCAGGCTCCGTTCAGGGCTCCGCCCCCATCGCTCTCCATCCGCGGGGCCGGTCTGCCCGGCTGCAGCTCTCGCGAGAGTTGGGAGTGGCCGTGCTTGGCAGCCGGACGGTCTCGGGCCGCCGCCATTGTGTTGCGGGAGCGGTGAAAGCGGGCGGCCCGGCCCGGCCCGGCCCGCGTGGCGGCCCGGCCGTGACGGTGAGTAGGGACTGGCCGCAGCGGTCGCTGCGGTTCGGGCCGCGCCTGCTGTGGGGCCCCGCCCGTCCCGACGGCCTCACGTCAGGGCCGGGGGAACCATTTTGTGCCGTGCTGGGACCGACCCACCCGCCCTTCTCCATCGCCCCCAACGGCCGCTCGGCTACGCACCCGCGCTCCTAGCTAGGCCGTGTGACACCTGGTGCCCCCTGTTCCTCTCCGCCCTCCTCGCGGCCTGTGCCTGGCGGTTGCGGACGGATGCTGCCTGGGCGGCAGACTCGAGTGCGGCCGAGGGCGCCGGGCGGGCCCGAGCTGTGCAGGCCGCTCCCCAGGGCCTGGCGGGGTAGGTCCGGTGCCCTCGACGTGTCTGTGGAGCACCCGCTGGCTGCGGGAGCAGCCCAGCCTTAGGGTACTGGCCGTGGCAGCGTGGGCAGCCGTATTTGTAAATATGCTTGCTGTTCATTTGGCTTCTGATAGCCTTCTGAGTTATTTGTCAATTTCACTACATCGAAAGTTGAGAAAGTACCCGTAACGAAGAATTGCACAGTCTGAGAGAAAGACTCGTGAGTGCTTGTTTGTCTTAAAAACGGGATTGTGAGTGAGCCCTGAGGAAGACACGCGAGCGCATGTTGCTCGGGAGAAAAGCCTTAGGAATAGTTTTATGTTAAACCACATAACTACACGTAGATACGAGAGCTCGAGTCTTAGGTAGAAGTGTCAGTGCATAGTTCCAAGCTAGAAGAATGAATTTAGGAGCAGGCAGTGAAGCTTATGCCTCCATCTGATGGAGGGTACAAGATTGTTTAAAACTGGTAGTAATCATGGAAGCTGGTAAAGGCTTTACTTAACCGTAGACATGACTGCATTAGATTGCTCCTCTTTTATCAGTAGCAAAGGTCAAGGCAGAAGAGAATTTGCTCTCTGTGTTTTGTGAATCCCTTTTTGTGAAGGGATGTAAGAATGGGCAGTTAAGGGTAGTAACTGTTTTTGTCTTTTGAGATTGCATTGGTTTCCCGCAAAGACTTCTTGGATCCTTTGTCTCTTTGTTATCTCTGTCCATGGCTGTGTTAGGTCTACTTCATCTCTTATAATGCTGTTGGAGGGATGACAAATCAAGAAAGGCAGGACATTTGATCTCTGTGCTCAAAATACACAGTGCAGCTCCACCTCCTTTTTCAAGTTGGTCATCTGTTTCTCAGGTATGACTTTAGGTTTTATTTCCGTAAGACTTAAGTTTTATTTCAGAACTTGGTTTCTGACTAAGTTTTGAGAGGTACTGCATATGTCCCTTATTTCAGGAGTCTTTAGAGTTGTTTTCAGATCTTTTTCATGAGGTTTTGATTGCTAGGTAGTGTAACATGGCATAAAGCTGATGAAATACGTTGCTTTGATAAGAAGAGTGCTGTTCATCTTGCTACGTGTACACGTTCTCATTTCTATATTGTTGGATATGAGCATGAGTAGTGTCAAAATAATGGAGAAGCCAGAAGTGTGTTTTCACTGGTTGCTCTGTTGAGGGTTCTCAATGAAGGACATATCATGTGTGATATTTGAGTAAAGTGTTCCTTTACTTTTTGGCAACAACAGTTTTTTTAATTAGTTCAGACTACAACCCAATTTCTATTACTATGGTTATTGTTATAATTTCCTCAGAGAAATTATTTAAGTATTTTTTGGTCTCACTACCTTCTGTGTAAATTGAAATGTCTACTTTGTCATTATAGAGCTCACTGTAGCATGTTAATTACCACTTGGGGTTTGTTGAATTCCTGTGTGTGTGTAAACAAGATGCTTGAGGTTTTAAGTGTTTCTTTTCAGGAAAACCCTTAAGATGATACTGTAAAAGGGAACCATTCTTATTCTGAAATGTTGTATACAAGCAGAATATTCCCCTTGCAGACAAGTATTGTTGTGGCTTTAACATGTGGTGGTTTTTTTTAGCATGAGACCATTGTGTGGCTCTGTCCTGTGCTCTGTGATAGCTTAGCACACATCACCTTATTTATAAGCATCTTGTTGTGTTACACTGATCAGCATAAGCCTTGTATGTGTTTTGTTTGTTTTCAAGCCACCTATGGGGACAGTTGCGTCTCAGGCTTTCAAGGTACAGTGCTTAAAATGGTTTCCAGAGTACTCTGGGGAGTAAACTCCAAAACCCAGAAGACGCCTTACTAGTGTTGATCACCAGAGGTGAAATGCCTAGGTCTAGTTTTGTCTGTATAATAAATGGACATCATAGCTCCATTGACTTCAGTGGCATCTCAGTCCATCTGGGTTAGAATATGAGGAAATAATTTGGGTTGTTTGGCCTGGAGAAGAGACACCTCTGGGGAAACCTCATTGCAGCCTTTCAGTGCTTCAGAAAGGGTCCATATGAAAGATGGGGACAGGCGTAGAGCCTGTTGTGATAGGACAAGGAGTAAATTTAAGGAAGGCATTTTTTATGATGATTGTAGTGAACCATGGGCACAGATTGCCCAGAGAGGTCATGGATGCTCTGCTCCTGGAAGCATGCAAGGTCAGGTGGGATGGGACTCTGAGCCATCTGCTCTCATTGAAGATATCCCTGCTCATTGCAGGGCAGTTGGACTAGATGGCCTTTAAAGATCCTTTCCAGTTCAAACTATTCTATGGTTTCTGCTAGTTGGATTGCAAGTAAATTTTATAATGGATGCCCAGAAATTGAAGAGCTCTAGAGCAGCAGATTTTTAAAAATGATTCACCTTAATGACATGCTTTATGTCGCTGAATCTTTCTTGAAAGGTAAAGGTGAAATCCAGTTTCCTTGATCAGAATTTCTTTGCTTATAAGGCCTTTTATTCAGCATCTTTTCACTTCTGCATCAGACATGGCAGATGTCGAATGCCTATTCTTATGTGACTCTGGTTGATCTTTATAGCAGGTCCTTCTCGTTTGCTGTATGAAGCAAAGACTGCAGAAAAAAAAGTAAGGTTGTATGCAGGAAATTAATCATAGCATATATGCATAAACTAACACATTAAATTTTGCCATTAATATTGTGCTGCCTTAACTTGGTTTTAGCACCTTTTTTTGGATATAGATTCTGCAAGATTTCTATACTTGTTTAAAGAAAATAGTCTATAGATAGTATTATTCTGACATACTTGGAGTGAAATCGTAACCTGTGCTAATTTACAAGATTAGACTGATGGGTAACATTTTCTGTCTTCTTGAGGCTACCACTGAAGGAGAAAATTAGTCTTGTGCCTATTTATGTGTATCTGTAGGAGCAATTTGCTAATTTTGGGCTCCATTTCATCTTCTGTAGGTAGTTGGCTCTGATGTCCAGTTTTCCCCCTGTCCTGTTCTGTGTGAGTGCTCTTTTTTCTCTTCTGAGGATGGTGCATAAGCAATTTTATTAGTATAGGATGATTTATACATTTAGTCGTTGAAGTTGTCTTAGACTTCTATCTCCTCTGATGATTCATCTGGACCTTAATTCCTACTAGTAGGAACTTCCATCCCTTCTTGAACCTCTGCATTTTCTCTGTGTCCCCCTGTCTGACTTCTGTCTATGCTATTTAATTCATCTGGTTCCACACCTTTTTGAAGCAAAGTGATTTAGAAACAGAATGATCCATAATAGAGGAGATAATCCCAGCACTCTTTGTCGAGTACTTAATAGTACAGAACTGGATCCATTATTCTGTGTTCTTGTTCCCTGTATTTTTATCAGGGTAAAACATAGACAAACAGCGCATTGAGTATCAGATATCATCAAGGCATACAGCTGTCCTGTCCAGCCTACACTCCAGTCAGTATTATTGTGATCTTATTTTAGCGCCATTGTTTGCAACTTGGATAGTTACTTTTTTTACAGTCATTGCAGCTTCATACAAGTACTAAACTTGTATGACATTTGACATTATGTATGCCACAGTATGGCAGGTTACTCTGAAGGTTAAATTAACTGTCGTTACAGTTTAGGAATAAATATGATTGTTACGTTTTATTGAACTAATGATCCACTTGAAGTGGTGTAGTTTAGATAATTAGGATTGTCCTCAATTTCCTTTAAACTTCCACAATTAACTGTTCTTTTGAACTTTGGACCATTTGCTTGAAACATTCTTATGGGTACAGATATGCTTACAACCTGAGAATTGCATAAATTGCTGAATATTTACCTAAGGTTTTAAATGTGATCCGGGAAATTAAATCAATTAATTATTTCAGTATGTTAATGCAAAGTTGGGCAAGTGAGCATTTCAGATTTCTAACTGTATCTTGTTTACCTGATGACAGCTCTGGCAAACACAAACAGGTTACTGGCATTGGAAGCGTGGTCTAGAAGCAGGTGTCCTCTGTAGTACAAGCCGGTAGCTCTTTTGTACACAAAGGGTAACAGTCACTTAAACTTGTTATACTTTAGAGTCCTGCTTGTGAGATTGAGTATTTTGGCTACTTTGTGTTTTGGCTGCCATCCTAAAGCTGGCTAACAGCTGAATGTGCATGAGAACAGTGGTTAAGGAAACTAATCTCAGCTGTCCCAACTGTTAGGTCAGTGGAGTTCTGTACAAACTAATTGACTTTTACCTGGAAGAGTATTTAATTCAGCATGACTTCAGCTAAAGGTTAAAAGTTGTGAGTATGTGGACTCACTATGAAGCTGCAGCCAGAAAGGAAGTGTTTCAGGATTGATGTAGCAGCTTTTTGCAGAATAGGATACTGATGAGCGTGACTGAGTTGTGGAAAAAATGTGCTTTGTTGCTGGATAGGAGGTTTTTTTTAAATCAATATAGTTTCCTCCTATTCTTAGAAGGTTAGGCCAGAGTTAAAAGTGGTTAAACAAACTGTACCACTTCGGCAGATCACCCGATATCAGTGGGATTCTTGGCCATCTGTTTGAGCTGTTACGTGTCATGCTAGTCTTCATGTAACGCACCATTGAGGATACTGCAGTTTCCTTAAATTTTTTTAAGAGCTACCATTTGTGTTCTGTCTGTACTATCCTGAGGAGGAAGAATCTAGCTGTCTGGAGTTTTAGGTAAACATTAATTCAGACACCATTTCAAGTACGGGGATGTGTATAGGAATGCTTCTCATGTGGAAGAGGCACGAGCATGTCTTTTGAAATGCCTAGAAATAGCAAGAGGCAGATAAACGCTCAGCAAGTGAAAAGTAAATTTATGAATACACTTGTGAGATAGTCTGTGTTCCTTTGCATATGTTAGCTTCCATGAGAGTTGTCTCTGGGGAAGTTGAAGGCAGACTGCAGATGTCTTTTTTCACAGGAGGGTGAAGTTTCACAAATTCAGCCCTGAGGAATAAGTCTGAATATAATTTCTGCGAGTGTTGAGATGCAGTTCATTAGCAAAAACATAATGTATGAATTTAAGAAATCTGAGTAATCTGTTCCTGACTCATTTTACTCATTTGGTAAGGGAGTACCTCCCACATTTATAATTGCAAGAATATATTGTAACAAAATCATGAAAAGGAACTGTGGTTTTCTAGTGAGGGATGGGAGGAGATGTAAAGAAGAGGTTACAAAAACTGGGATAAGAACTTGTTTCCCCATTGTGCTGATGCACAGTCAGACCAAAGCACGGTGTAAATATTTCTATGTGTGAATCATATTCGTTACACCCAGAATGACCTGTGCCTGTTTTGCATGAGTTCCCTGCTTCTTTGAGAAAAAATGATCAGTATGTCCTTGTACAGGATACAAAGAATGGAGTCAAAACCCTCAAGAATTCCTCGCAGGATATCTGTTCAGGCTTCCAGCTCTCCTCTAGGATCTAGAACTGGAAACAGTTTATCTGGTGCTTATAGTACAAGAGAATCTTCATGGAGATTACAATCTGGATACCAGGTAATGTATTTTTGTTCTTTTTATAAAGTATAAAAAATTTTGTAAGTGTCTTCTTTACCAAGAAAAGCCCCAAAAGTAAGACAAACAAAATTTCTAAAGTGCAAGAATTTACCAACTAGGCCATTGAAAGTAATCTGTGAACTGGTAGTTCTAGATTTTCTGGTTTTACCTGCTCTTGTTTGTAGCTGCATTTTTAGAAATCAGCTGTTTAATGAATGAGAGGGCATCCTGATAATATGGATCTATTTTCTTATGAGTCACTGCCGTGTTAAACCTGGGTAAATGAGTTTTCTGTTGAGGGAGAGGTGAAGGTTTTGTTTGAACTTTGATGTGTGTAGGGCATTACATTTGATGTGTTGATGAGGCAAAAAGTATGGGACTGTGTTGTCAGTTATCAAGGCTGTACTGTTCTGCAGTACCTCCTGTGTTTATAGTTTGAAAAGGTAAGAAGAGGAGCTTTAGGCTCTCTTGTGGTTTGACACTGGCCAAATGCCAGGGACCCACAACAGTTGCTCACTCATCCTCCCCTGCCGCAGCTGGGCAGAGGAGGGAAAAACTTAATGAAGGTTTCATGAATTCAGATAAGGACTTGGAGAAAACAACCCCAGGGCAAAACAGGCTTAACTTAAAGGTACAAAATGGATTTCTTACTAACAAAATCAGAGAAGGATAATAAGAGGTAAAATAAGCCCTGAAAAGCACCATTTCTTCTCCCAACCCCTCCCTCCTTCACGCTGACAGTGCAGGGAGACAGGGCACGAGAGTTTTGGTCAGTTTGTCACCCAAGCATTTTTTCCGCTTGGATCAGGGTCCGGAGTCCTTCACCTGTGAGGCTGTAGGGTCCCTCCCATGGTCCTCCAGTGTTGGTCCACTCTCATGAGCAGGAGTCCTCCGAAAACTGCTGCAGTGTGGGTCACTGTCTAAAGGATGAGGTCCTCCAAGGACAGGCTGCTCCAGCCTGGCAGTGGGGCCTTCTCTCCACTAGGTCTCCCAGGTGAATCCACGTGGATCCTGTCTCTTCCATGCATCCACCTGTTTCAGTGTGAGCATCTCCCCCACGGGCTGCATGCTGGATCTCTGTATTCCCTGTGGACTCATGGGCTGCATGAGGCACAGCTGCTTCCCAACATGGTCTTCACCACAGCCTGTAGAGGAATATCTACCACCTGGACCACTTCCTCCCCCTCCTTCTCCACTGACCTTGGTGTTCCTGTGTTATTTTCCCTTGCACGTTCTCACCTCCTACTCTGTTGTGGCTGGAATTAAAACTGCATCTCTGCTTTTGTTTTGATTTCTTCTGAAATCTGTTATTACAGAGGTGTGTTGCCACCATCTCTAATTGGCCCAGCCTTCACCAGCAGCATGTCCATCTTCAGAGCCATCAGGGATTGGCTTTGCCAAACTTGGTGGATGCTTCCAGCAGCTATTCACAGAAGCCACCTCTGTGGTCTCCCAGCTACCAAAAACCAGCCTGTGCAAAACCAATACAGACTCACGTTAGCCTGTCATGTCAGTATGTTAGTACAACTGGGCTTTGTGTGCACTACATGGGACTGAAAAAAAAGGCTTTTTGCTGTTTCACAAGCAGCATTTAACACTAACCAAACTACCTTTGTGGAGAAGGGGAGCTGTGCTCAAGAGGAAATACTCACACTGTGCAGGTACTTGCAGTTTGGGAGAGTATTATGGGAAGCAGATATTAAACTACTGTAGAAATTATTTTTGACACTTGGAAGCAACAGATAGTAATTTGGCTCAATTGTCTTAGTACTTTTTTTCTGCTTCTGTCAGCAATTCTTACCTCATTTTAGGGCTCAGAAATGGAAGCCCATTTTGGTCTTTGAAATTGCAGAAACTTAACTCTGTGATTAAATGTTCATATTTTAAAAAAAATGGTTAGGAGTTTGGTCCCTGGTGACAAGTGATCAATACTATATTGTATTATATAAAGCCTTTTTGAGAAATAGTTTTATAAGTAATAGAACATTATGTTTAGCACAGTTAAATGTTTGTGTGTTACATTTTTGTTATCTCTAGCATGTATGTGCTTGTTATTATATAGGCTATAGAGAATGTACAAGGGGAAGAAGTTGTCAGTCGTTTTTCGCTGTCTGGCTGCTTAACAAAAGCAGATTGAACAGTCTTACTCTTTTGTGAGATTTATGGACTCGGTCCACGCATGGTGTACATATACTGAAAGCCATTGAGCAGAAGATAAGTCTCAGCTGACCTGGTGATGTGAAGTTTGATGTGTTACTGCTGTTAAAAGATTTTGACACAATGTACCTTTCATTATTTCATTTAGTACATGAACGGCAATGTGTTCATTGCACTGTGTATTCTCTTGACTATTTCCTGTTGAGCAAAGTGATTCTGAGCTGAAGAATGATCTCACAACCACTTGCCAGTTCAAACAGAAGGGGAAGTATTTGTATAGAAGATTATGTTGTCCACTGCCAGTTAGTAGAAGGTAGTCTGAGAGCTCATTATATGAGACCAGTGCTTAGTAATAAAACCATAGGGAAGCTCTCTCTTTCTTGATGAACCTTTGGTACTTAGCTGATAGGAACAAATTGCATTATTGCTTGCAGGTTAAGATTTCAGAGACAGGAGCAAGAAGGTTTAAGTCCAGTCAGATAGGAATGCAAAGATCTACAGGTGTTTCCACTTTGTTAATCCATTCAGAAATCTACCTTAAAGTATTTAAGATCTAGTTCAGTTACAAATAATTGAAAATTTGGCATTTAGAAAAAAACATTGACTACCAGTAATTCTTTAGTTATAAAAAGGACTTGGATTTTTAATATAGAATTTCTATAGGGACAACACTTGATTATAGTTTAACTCAAAATCTTCTGGGACAAATCAGTCAAATTTATATTTGGTTTTGATTAGGGCTAGCAAATAAGAAAGGTTTCTGTTGGGTGGGTTTGTTGTCTTTTTTTTTATACAGGTATGGAATTCTTGTACATCATGCACTTTTGAGATCCATCCGGATACTAGCTCCTTCTTAACCGAGGAGGCATAACAAAGAGGTTAATTGTAAACTAATCAGAAATGTTGTTGCTAGGTAACTTTAAAATATGAAAATCAAACTAGTGTCATGGTATGATAAGAAAATTCCTATCCTTTATGATACAACATAGTAAACATTTTATAACAAATTAATTACAAGTTTTAGGGTTTTTTTTTTCAGTGGAGGAATAGGGTTAAGAGTATTTTATAAAATTGTTTTGAATGTTATCCTGACAACATTTTTCAGCTACTGAAAATAGACGCCATAGCCAGAATACATTATGCAGGGCTTTAATTGTTACGTTCTAACAAGGGATGTCGAATAGTCTTAAGCTGAACTGAAGGAAAAAACTAAGCTGAGATTTTTGTATTGGTTTGGTTTTGAATACTTTGTTGTTGCTTTTAAGAAATGGTGACAGCAACTAGTGTATTTGTAGTACTGATGGTTCATAGGATGAAAATGGACAAATAATCACTTAAAAATGCTGCTTGGTGTTAATAAAATGGTTGCATTTCTGTCATTTCTCTTAATTTTGTTAATCTCCATGATTATTCCATGGAGCAAATTAAATTGCATTCTTTCCTCAATTACAGTCTATTAATTGAAATTCAGCTTGCTTTAGTGGCCATAGAGTTGCTTTTGTTGTCATGGAGACCCTTTCTACACCTGTGGGGTTTTTTGCATAACACTTGAAAATGGGGCCCTTAATTCTGCCCTATTGCTGCAGTATCTTATGTCAGGTTACTGCCTTAAAAGCCTTGCGCAACAGTTTTTTATCGTCCTAGGTGAAAACAGAGCACAGATGAAGGAGCTGCTATAAAATACTTTAAAAAACCCAACAACAAAACTCCTTTTGCCCGTGGTTCTCTCTAAGCCTGTTACATTTGTTGGCTTTCCCTCAAGGTTTCTTATTAAATGTTTTCAGATTTGTTACTGCTTCCACTTCCCTGTATTTTCAATATTCAGATCAGATCCTGAGTTATTTTGAGTTACAAGATGCATATAATAATCATGTTGTTCTTCAGGAATCCAGTGTATTGAATAGTTCCAGTA
>VWYI01008467.1:0-17617 GCA_013399455.1 Anthoscopus minutus | reverse complement strand
GTGTTGGAGAAAGGTACACCTGTGAAACTCCTTGGAAGCTTACGTCGTCATCTCCAACTCACTACTCAGGGACACTTGGTCACCCTTGTTCTGGAAGATTTTTGGGAAGCAGAAGCAGATTGGTGAGAACTGTTAATGTGTGATACTCAGAGAAAAAATATTGAAACCCCAGGGTTTTATTTTGTCTTGCCAATCTGAAAAGCTGCTGGCAGGGGCTCTCTGTAACGTTTCTAGATAAGTAAATCTTACTAATTCAAGATGGAGCAAAAGCTAGAGGATAACAGTATTAAAAAACATTCAGAGGATGAAAATAGTGTTGTATATTAGTTTTACTAAGAGTTAAGAAATACATTTGAAGTTAGTAGCTCAGTAGAAGTCTATTTAAAAAGAAAAAAATGAGGGGGTGATTAGAATCTCGGGACATGTTATAGTCCTTTTGGTGGCAAAATTGATGTTATTTAAACTAATTCTCTCAGGTATTTCCAGAGGAGATGTTTTTTGGATGGTACTAGCTTTGTGAGTTAACAGTTCATGGGGTTTGGAGACCTGCTTTAGGAAATTTAATTGTGAGGTGTGGTTCATAGTCTGATTTTTTTTTTTTTTTTACTTAGACGCTGCTTACATTATACTGTGAAAGAATGGTTGCTTGAAATTCAAAACTAGGGCCCTAACAGTTTGTCTTAACTAGGTTCTAGAATTTGCATTTGTAACTCCAAGAATAAAGTGTGCTTGTGACATGCTTATGCATTGTGGAGTGACAGTAAAACACTTTGAAATGCAGTAGAAATATTAAGATAGGAAAAGCAGAAAACTGTGAATAAGTTTGGTGGGACAATAGTGAAATAAAAATTCTACTCACTTTCAAAGTGAAAGATGTTTGGGTTTATAAGAGAGCTTGTGTCGTTAAAGAGGTGTTGGTTTCTTTAGGTTACTTGAAGACACTGAGATACTGGGGAGTGACGAGGGAGGAACTAGTGTGTGTTTGTTGGCCTTCAGGGAAGTCATGGTAGATGTCTATATACAGTTTAAATGCAAATGGAATCTCTGGTTCTAAGTGGTCCGCATATCTAGTTTAATAAGTGCTAGTTTTCCAGGTGAAAACCCTTTTTTTCCCCATTAAGTTTAATTATTCTCTTAAAGTAAATTCTAATGCAAGAGAACCTTGCAGAAGACACTGAAAATTCCACATATCAAGAAATATATGATTTAAAGATAAATTAAATGGAAAATTGGTAAGGGAAAGTAACCTGGCTTTGTACTTGGTTTCTGATGTTAGTTTGTCTCCCTATCTTTTTTTTTTTGGTGGGATGGGGGAAATATATGGAACTTCTTAGTTTGAAAAAGTAAGAAGTTGTGGCTTAAACTTGATAAAAAATATAAGTAGAAATAAAACACAGATATAACATACTCTGATTTGGTTGATCTTTAAAGGATCTTTGCTTTAGATAATTTCTGGGAAGACAAACAGCTCAATTCAGCTTTTTAATTGAGCTCAACTTTTTCTTTTTTATATAAAAAAATAAACCTGAAGTATTTAAAATAGGAGATGAATACCTTGACTGTAAGTAACTAGATGGACAGCTTTGTAGGCTATTCCAAACTTTTTTCTAAGTCTTATAGTGCTGGTTTCTGAAAACTGTTTTATTTCAGTGCTGTAGACTGGAAATCTTTTTTTACCTGTTCTTTACTCTGAACTCCTTCAGTTGCACTTGAGCTTATCGTAATCAAAATACATCTGTTTCAGTTTTCCTGAAGGTCACTCCTTAGCTGTTTATATTTTAGGTTGATAAAAAATAAGTTGGATTAGTTAAACTGTACAGTAAAATAATGTAGCTCTTCAGTTTTGGCCATTTCTGGACAGTAAAATATGTTCCCTTGAGGATCTGTAAAGCTCCGTTTGATGGTGTTTATAGCATCTTACAGGCCAGGGATATTTTTTCCCCCTTTTTACAACAATTTTTTGTTGTAAGCTTCATCTATCTATAAAGGAAATAAAATGTTGAATGTTAGAGAAACTGACTTTTAGGACTGTAGGACTATACTGACTGTTTACACTGTAGGACTGTGTTGAGTAAACCTGGAAACACTAATCAAGAGCTCAAGCATAATTCCTACATTATTTTTAAAGAAAAGATTTTGTATCTAAAGTTATTCTTTACAATTTTTGTGAGTTTTACATTGTGTACACTTTTGTGTGGTATAAGTGCATCTGATTTACTATGTAATCTGTTTTTTAATGTGATTTCAGTCTACATCTTCCTCTCATTTCACATCTGGGTGTTACGGTGAGTCTGAGAGAACTCAGGGAGCATATTCAAGACTGCATAGCCAACAGCAAGATAGTGATTCAAAGAGACCTAAACTATCTTGTACATCTACCTCTTCTGTGAGAAGTAATGGCTTGTCTGCCTTTTCAGGTGAGAGGTTGATTACTTGAGCTAAGTTACATGAAAATTGTCTGAGTAGTAAGATCAGGTTTTACTGAGTTTTAAAAGACTTGCTTCAAATACTATGCTTTTATCTTTCTTAAGTAATAAAAATTTATGCCTGTCTGAGGAGTATGCTCACAATGGATGGCAGTATCCAAAGTTCCGAGTGTGCTCTTAACGTGGTTTTTTGAAGATCCAGTTGTACTCACGTCATTTCAGAATTATTACCTATTCCTATTCCATTTGTGGTCAAGCTGAACTTCATGGCTCAGATATACCTTAATTGGTTAAGATTTCATGAGTGCAGCTGCTCTTATTTCGTGAGTCAAGTGATGTTGATACACCAATGTGTGCCAGGGACAGCAGAAAGGAAATCTTTACCATACTTAGCAATATATTCAAGCACAATGTCATGGCTGGTTAGAGCACTGTTGTTAGGGGTCAGGGAAGAAAGCGTTCCTTTTTCAGCTGGATCTGAACTCATTCTCTAGGTCCTGGCTAAAGAAACATTCTATACTAAGAGCTCTTTCAGGAAAACCTGAGATTTTCCTTAAAGCTGTAAGTTTGTGAAACTTGGATAGACAGAATTTATGCAATATGCCAACAGAAGTCTAAAGGTCAGGAAGTAATGGTCAAAATCTTACACTGAAAATATTACTAAACCATTTTGATACAGATCATTATATTAATTCAGGTAACCCTTGTGAGTATGGATTAATGGGTTTTCCAGTATCCCCTTATGGAATTGCAGAGCCATCCAAATAAAAATTAATTATTCCTGCTCTAACCTCAGTATTAATGATACCGTCTTACTCTGTTAATGAAATGACAACTGTTAACATTTCTCATAATGGTGTAGGAGTGTTTATCTTTCCATTTCTACATTGGTTGGTCATCACACTGCTGGCCAATGAGTGCTCAAATTTGGTTTTCTATGTTAGCAATGAAATTATATCAAGGTGCATTTTTCAGAGCCATTGAAGAAGACTCTTTTGGAAGGAGAGTTTTGTCCACAGCTGATGTATATACAGTTTGCTATGCAGTTGTTGCATATGGAGCTGTTAACAAAAACCAGCTTTTTACATGGAAGTATTTTGCTCTGTAATATAAACAAGGACAGTGTTCTTAAAGTTGTGTCGAAACTGCATTTAAGCTTCATCAGCTGTTTTTATGAGAGATGAAATTTCATTTAAGAAATGTCAAGTAGAATGGCAGCATTTACTAAGTCTCAAGCTGCCGTTCTGCTATGATGTGACACCTTTTTATAAACTAGGTACCGTTAGGAAGCAAAATGCTACTTCTCTTCCTCTTCTGTCCTGTAAGGGTGTTAATGGGTCTGACTCTTCACAAAAGTATTACTGCTTTTTGTTTGATTTAGCTTTCAGAACTAATTTGCTGCAAGATGAAGTAAATGCCAGCATCAGCAGAGTTCACTTAGCCTTGTGTTGGCAGCTGGGTCCTTGGTCAGCCTAGTGGTAATGTTAAACTTGCCCTTGATATGGGCAACAAAAATGTCTGCGTAAGCGCCAGTTTTAATGGATTTTTAGATGATTACAAAAACAGGGGATTTATTTACTTTTTCTTTTTAGATTCCTCATGGAGATGCAGTAGGATTCCTAGATCTTCATCAGTAATGCTTGGCTCCCTTGGAACTGATCTGGTGAGAGAGCGAACACAGTTAGAAAGAAGAACAGATCTGTCTGTTAATAACTTGGTGGATCCCAGCTACAGAAACAGTGACTTTTCACCTTCAACATGTATGTTTCGTATAACTGAAAGCTAATAAACCTACTGTTTGTATGGCTTTTAGTTTCTCAACACACTCATAGGATCACAGAATGATTTGGTTTGGAAGGTGCCTCTTCATCCACCCCCTGCCATGTGCAGGGACACCTTCCACTATCCCACGTTGTTCCAAGCCCCATCCAACATGACCTTGAACATTTCCAAGGATGGAGCATCCAAAAGCTTGCTGGGCATGTTCTTTTAATATTTTATTCAAAGCACAAACACAAAATATATTTTAAAGTATCCTTTTAAATAAAGTTGGCCATTTTCCATGTGTTGACCAAACCATCAAAGGATATATGAATGGTCTAGCTTGTAGATACATTCAGTCTTGTGAAAGTGATGTTGATGGTCACCACTCTAACTCTGTGTTTACTCAGTAAAGCTCTTTTTATTTAGGTAAGGGAAGAGAAATAATGTTGATTTGACCCAGGAAATTTTTTTCTTGAAGGTGCATATTATCTCTTTATTTGGGTTCTCGAATGGTTATTAGGGGGGAAATGCTAGACCACTGAAAGTCAGAATGAATAAACACACACTTTACATGAGGTGAGAAGTTTGTCTCTTGGCAACTGCTAGGACTAGTAAGGACTTGTGCACTGCACTGCACTGCAGAAATTTTCACTTTCTTTCAGAGTGCTGTGACCTTCTAGAGCTGGCTCAGGAAAGCTCAGCATTAGTCTTGATCTGCAGCCTTTTGCAGATGCATTAGTGGTATTTTGTAGTGCAGAAGTTAAAAAGAAATGCTACATTTCTAAGTATAGAAGATAAGCAGAAAACTGCTTTCAAAATTTATTCTGTAGTCTTGCCTCAACAGAAGAGTGTATTTTAATATCATCATACTCTTAGCACCTTTTAGTAAATGGACAGTTCGACTACTCTACCTGGTAGAGTCTAATGGGAAAAGTGAATTGGTGAGCAACCTTGCTTTGTACTGTCTATGCTGCATTTCTAGCAGTAGTGCTGCTATTAAGTGCTACAAAAATAACTCCCAGCTGTGTTCCCTAATGTGTAATCAAAAGCATATGGATGATTAGCATCTGTGCAGATGTTTCGTTAGCTGGAATCTGCTAGATAAATAAAGCTCGTCTTCAGCAGTAAATGGTGATTGCAATGCAGAAGCAATTTAAAGAGTCACCAAAACTACCAAGATGAAAGTTTTTAAATTGAGAATACATAGAGAGCTTCTGTTTCCTACCTTCATCTATCCATGCTTGTTCCTCCTTCCCCCTTTTCCCACCCACAAGCCCTCAGTGCAGCCATTTGAAGGAGACTAGCCACCTCAGCTGCTTCATGTGAACTACAGTTCATCTACAGTGGAATTTTTCTCAGTGTGTTGAGATACTCAGACAGCATTTATAGAAGATATGCTTGTAAAAATGATAGAATGGGTTGGGTTGGAAGGGGGCTTTAAAGTCCCCTAGTCCAATTCCCCTGCATTGAGCAGGGACGTCTTCAGCTAGGACAGGTTGCCTAGAGCCCTGTTGAACCCGAACTTTAATGTTTCCTGATGTGTTTGAGCACATCTTGTATAGTATTTTCCTCTGCTTTTCTGCAACAGATCTTCAAGACAGGCCTGCCTCTTCGTACGCAGAGGGAGCAAGACCAAAAGAGAACTCATTAAGCACTTTGCGGCTGAATACACCCATGAACCGCCAGTTGCCTTCCGATCATCAGCCATCTCTTTTCAACAGAGACTCTAACATGAGCTCTTCAAGATCCAGCTATTCTTCAAGACAAAGGAGAAATGAATTGGAATCTCCCCAGAGGAGTGTGCAGTCAGCATTTTCTCTTACTGCCATTAGAGACGAAACCCCTTCCTCAAGTGGTTCTGAAAGGGTTTTATCCTCTCAGAGGTCGTTGAATGAGTCTGCAGCTGACAGCGAAGGGAGGCGCACAACCAGACAGCTGCTGTCTCGTTTAGCATCTAGTATGTCATCTACGTTTTTCTCTCGAAGGTCTGGCCAAGACCCATTGCATACAAGATCATTAGGCTCTGAAGAGTCAACAGTCCTACCAAGAGTTCAAGCTACTACTCTGTCAAGTAGTAATGGAGCTGCAACTCCGGAAGTTCCAGGACTTCAGTCATCTGAAACTTCTCAGGGGTTTAGTTTTCTTGGACGAAGATGGGGTTTATCAGGAGTTTCACAGCATCGCAGCTCCGATTCTGACGGGGAAAGTTACAGACCAGACACTGAAAGTAGGAGCACAGGATCCTGGTTGTCGTCCTCTTTGAGGAACAGATGTACACCTCTCTTTTCCAGAAGAAGAAGAGAAGGAAGGGATGAATCCGCAAGGATCTGTACCTCTGATACAACTGCTAGATCACAACATGGATATAGAAGGAGAGAGTCAGGTGAGGAGACCTCTCTTGAAGCATCAGATAGCCCCCCTCGGGCTTCTGTTAGCAGACCAACACCTGCAGTATCTGTTATTTCTACAGCTACTGCCTCCCCACCAGATTCAGCCCCCAGTGGAAGAAGTTCGGGAGTTCTGCCTGGCTCTCTCTTTCGGTTTGCAGTGCCTCCAACATTAGGAAGCAGTCTGTCTGACAATCTTATGATAACTGTAGATATTATTCCCTCTGGCTGGAATCAGTCTGATGGACAAGAAAGTGGCAAGTCTAAAATACCACCTTCAAGAGATCCGGAAAGACTCCAGAAAATTAAAGAAAGGTAAGATAGTATGTTCTTTTGCAATAATAAAATGTGTGTGTTTTAACCTGAGAGGACTTTCTGCAATCATGATTTTAAAAGAAAACTTTCCTTTAGAGGAGGTGGCATCTCAGTCCCCTGTCACCTGTATTCTCGCCTTTGTCTTTAAAGAAACTTGGTTTAATTCTTAGACGTTTGAGACCAGTTTGATAAGTGGAATTTTCCTTTGGACAAAAAGTCCAAAATGAAATGTCTCAACATTCGTTGGTATTTCGTCCTATTCAGCCTGCTTTTAGAAGATTCTGAAGATGAAGAGGGTGACTTATGCAGAATCTGTCAGATGTCCTCTTCAAGTTCTGACAACCTTTTAATAGAGCCATGCAAATGCACTGGAAGTCTGCAGTATGTTCACCAAGACTGCATGAAAAAATGGCTGCAGTCAAAGATAAATTCAGGTAAAGCAAACTCTAGACCAAGGTAGATTTCCATTTATACAGGGAGGTTTATCAGAAGGATTGCACTTATGGAGGTATTTAGTTGAAAAGTGGGGACAAACAGTAGCGTAGCACTTCTAGGCCTTTTGTGTGTCTGTGGAGCTTCTCATGTGAGTAGTTCCAAAAACTATTTCTTGTTTAGAGAACTGCATTTTTTGGGGTTGTCTACTAAGACGTCAGACAAAAGATAGATAACATTGCAGAAATGTAGCTTTAGAACTACTCTGCCACTTCAGTGGTGTCACTTTGGGTGGCATTTGTTCCTCATGGAAATGGTTGTACTTCTTTTCATGACTTCTGTAGCCAAGCTAACTGTTAGCAGTGATAGGAATTTGAAAATCCAGAAGTGATTTTGGATTTTAACTAGACTTAAGTGTGTTAAGTTTTTTTAAAGATGCTAACTCCTGTTCAAGGCACTTTAAAATTGCTTGTTCAAAAATTTCTTCAAAGTGCGTATATAATTCTCTAAGAAACTCTTCAGATACCACATGCTGTAGAAATATTTTTGTAACAGATTGACCGGTTTGTAACTTACCTGCAGTATTTTTAAGACTTAAAAGTAGTTGGCTTGATGGAAGACGAGAAATTGTACCAAAGGAAGGTGCTAGTATCCGACTTTTGTACTCAGCACCAGAGGATACACATCATAGTAGGGATGTTTTAGAAGCCTTGGCCTGTAAGAGAAATTAATTTGAATTATTTAACTATATATAAAGACGCAAGTCCACTATCAGCTTGCTTTGTTCATCTTCTTGCTTATGGAGGAGTCCATTTTAAAACTGATACTTAAGACAACATGTTACTTTACAATAACTTTATTCTGGTATATTCTTACTTTTGTGTGTATTTGGATTACATGGTAAAATTCAAAAAGCCCAAGAAGCTATTTTATGCCAGACTTGCAGGAAGAGGCATATTATGTCCAGAGTGAACGTGAGGCAAAATAGGTGCAGCTGGATAGAGAATAAACATTCTACAGTGTTTAAATTCTGACAGCAGCAGATGTCACTATATTCCTATTAGAAGCCTTCTTTTCTTCTAACCTTGCTCTGCAAAATAATGCAAAAAATTACGTAGAGATTTTAATGTTTATATGAATGCGTCCTATGTTATAGATTGTTGAAACTTGCAACTGAGTTTTTGCGTTGCCTCCCCACCAGGTTCTTCTTTGGAAGCAGTGATGACTTGTGAATTGTGCAAGGAGAAGTTGCATCTTAATCTGGAAGACTTTGACATTCATGAACTTTATAGGGCACATGCAAATGAACAAGTTAGTATATTTTACCTTATTTGGTAAGTGTTATTTTAGTGCTGGGAGGCCAGTCTTTAGAGAAGCCAAATGCATCTCTAGTTTCAAAAGGACTGTTCAAACTTCAAAAGAAGTTTCAAAAGAACTGTTACGCATATAAAATAATGTTAATGTGGAACAGATTTTTCCCCTCAATATTCTGACTACCACTACCTTCCTGCTATGCTTCCTAGAGCTGAGCTTTCAGTAAGTGTAATATATTTCTTTTCTTAGTTGCATATCTGTCACCTAACTTTGTAATCCAGTGTCTCTGCCACATAGGTGCAGTTTGAATTGTAGCATGATTAGATTGAATTTCACATTAAGTCAGGAGTTGTCATTGCTTTTAGCACTTTTTGAGCACAGTTTAGCAGTTGTTTTAAACATAAAATTACAGACTTCTTTTGTTTAATTAGCGTGTTAGAAGCTACCCTCTGTTCTATCAGTTTCTAACTACTCCTTCAAATAATTTCCTAACTTAAAAATAATCAAAGGCCCATTGGTATTACTCTTAAAACGATTATATTTTAGAACTACTGGACTCTGTAGTGTTTAAAAATGAGTAAATAACACAAGGCTGGTGTTTTTAATTGACTTTATTCAGAGGTTTTCCCCCTATTTTCTGGGTTGTATTCTGATGATACACAAAGACTGGTGATACCAGCCTACCTCTGATATTTAAAGAAAACACCAAGTGACATCAATTTTGGGGCAAAATATCAACCTCTAAGTTTTTGATTATTACTAGTACTCTAATTTCTATCAATTGAGGTAGTCTCTGAAAAGTCTTTCTCAAGAGTGCCATTAATCTTGTTTTATTATTAGTGCTTATTGGTTGCTGTCACTACAGTTTCATAGAAGTAACAACTTTGAATATTTTTCCTAAAGAATTGACTAAATTATTCACCAGAAGCATTTTTAAAGTTTTTCTCTTAGCACATAAAGGAATTTCTCAAATATTTGTAACATTGTAACAGTCTTTAAATATATTCCTTTATTCTGGCTTTCTGTAAAGCCATGGGACCACAGAGAAGAAACCAGCAATATTGCTTTTATTTCTCCAAGTGATATAATACTCTGATTTGCACATTCTTTCCTCTGAACTGATCATGCTGACTGAGATTTAATTTGTAGAGCTCTATTTTAATCTTCAAGGATAACGTGTTAGATTTGGATTGGATGGAAGGACCAGAAGTATAAATAGCTTTTCAGCCACTTAAATTTTTTTTAGTGTTACATTTTCCTAATTCTTTTGGAACAACAAGAGATAGATAAATCTGTAATGATTCCATTGAAATCTAATTGTTGTTCTATTTGAATCATATATGCAGGTGTATTACTGACATTCTGAATGTTTCTTTTGATCTCCTTGAAGGCAGATTATGAATTTATCAGCTCTGGTCTCTACCTTGTGGTGTTGTTACACTTATGTGAGCAGCGCTTTTCTGATATGTTAGGAACTGCAAATGAGGCCAGCACACGTGTCAGGGTAAGTATGCAGTGATTTTCTGGCAGGAGTTGCTCATACAGAGAACTGGGAAGAAGATTGTTACCTTGAGTGACCTAGGAGTTAGATACCCAAGAAACACACTTTCTAAACAAATTTAGGTCTAAAATGGGCCGTGCTTGTCCGTGCACGGTGTTTGATTGAAAACTGAAGGTACTACATACTTGCAGGTACTCTGCTACAGAATGCTTTTTGTCAAGGTTGTTGGTAATTCATTAGTTACCATACACATTGTCATGATTATTGTGAATTTATGCAGAACTGGAAGGTTAACCTCTCTCTGTGCTAAATTTGCAATTAAGAATGCTGGACTATCTGATTTGTTTTAATTTTTCTCATTATGCAAGTCTATATCATAAAGGTCTGGAACTTCCAGTGCTTGTCTGCCAGAGTACACCGAAACGCTGTAGTGTGATTTCTCTGGCATTAGTCCAAACTCTTATGAGTTGCTTTGACTGCATTCTCATCACTTGAAAGACCTGGCTTAGGAACGTATTATGTATACCTCTAACCAGTAAGAGATCAGCATACCGAGTTCTTTCTGCACAGTGATTCACTTATAAATCAGTATTCTTCATGGTTATTTGATACTTGATAATTAATCAGTGCTCTTAGTCAATAGAGCTCCTGAAAGGCATGTTTTTTCTAAGTTTTTTGCTTACTTGTGTACAAAGAAGGGACAGTATTAAGCTTATCCAATGCACATGGGGAATGGTTGACTGCCAGCAGGTATTGGATCTCTGGAAGAGGCAGGACTGTGCTCTATCTAATCTCTCAATGTAAATTAGAATAGTGCTCCTCTTTTCTGTATAGAACCAATGTAGGGCTTGTATTCCATGATCCAGTTTCTGTGCTACAGGTGTAGAGATATATAAAGACATGTGATCTAACCCCATCCAGCATGCAGCACAGGTGTTATTAGCTTGAGTGTATTGCAGAAGATGTTTTTACCGTTTTCCCATCAGAGCACCAATGCTGGTGCATATGAGCATATGAGTAAGCCAGGGAAATTCAATTTGTCTGCTGTGTCTCAGTATTTGGACTTTTAACTGAAGCAGTTTAACTGATGCAGATTGGCAGTGACAAAAGAAAAACCACTTGGCTGAGACATTTTATTTGTAGGAATTTTGGCTTTGGGTTTTGATACCACATGCATCTAACATCACACCACCATAGCTGTGTCATAGTATTCCTGGTCTTAAGATTTTAATTGTAAACAAAAACTTTCAGTGTGTTTATGCATTTTTCATGAAAAACGTTCAGTCAAAGGATTCTGTTTTGTCATTCTAGTAGTGAATTAAATGAAATGGATTTAACTAATGCAAGACCTTACTGTGATTATGTTTTTCTGCGTTACAGTTTTTGGGAATGTTTTTCATTAAACTGACACTTGTCTATGTTTGCTGCTTTCAAAATTGATGTGTTTTACAGACCATAGAACATGAAGATGATGTCACAAGCTGCTACCACAAACATTTTACATCTGAAATAACTGTGCAATAGCAATTTCAAGTCTAATGTGTGGAGATTTATATTAAATTTTCCATTGTTTTTTTGTAAGTTGTGCAAATGGGTGAGGATAACCAAGTTCTGTCATGAAGCTTTGGGATGTAAAAAGTGAAGAAAACTTTGCTAACTTGTTGCAAATTTCTGCAGATAACTTTGCAACTTTTAAACTACTTTCTCTCTGCCTTGTTTCTAGTTTATTAACCTTGCAAGAACTCTTCAGGCACATATGGAAGATATTGAAAGTAGGTGCTTCCCCTCTTTCCCTCCCCTCCCATTAGATCAACTCAAAGCTAATGAGACCAATCCTCCTTGCCAAGATTCATAATACTGAACATAATTCCTGAAAACCTTACTCAGCAGTGCTTTTTCCATCATCAGTAGAATTACTCTGAGGGGGAGCCAATTTTTTAATTCTCCATTATTGATTTCTCAACAGCACAGAGTTGTTCAGACCACAGAACTGTTATCTGCAGTCAATAAAAGAATTCATAAGTAGTTACAGTTTGGTTATTGTCGTTCTGGTAATTCATAATTACGGGATAAATGGTGTCCTTCAGGTTGTTGCCTTTCACAAGAGTCTTAGTAGGAAAGAAACATTTAGAATTTAATTTTACTGCATTTAAATTAGACACTTGTATTGCTATTTTTCTTCCCTTTCTTTTTCTTGCCCTCTTGTCTCCTTTATTTTTAACATTCATACACACTTTTTGGTTGTGTGGGTTCCTTATCAGACCTTGTGAATGAAGTCTAAAGGTTGCCAAATTTGGCAAAGGATTAGCCTACTTTTCATCTAATGGCTTTTTTTAGTGTGTTGAAATTCAAAGCTATATGCTGATACATCTAAATTTCTGGTAAATACACCCTGGATCTATTTCTGGGCATGTTGAATAGGCAGTAGAAGGGTAGGTCTACCCTTTTTTTTTCCTGGTCTGCATGTGAATGTCTGTCAAGTGTATATGGATTTTGAGTACACAGGATGCATTTGGAATACTGTAAGGAATGGGAGTGTGGGTGTGTGTGTAAGAGGGAGTTCTGGTTCAAGGTGATTATTTCTGCATTCAGAGCGGTGAAAGGTGGACTTGAGTTCTGAATTCATTCCTAGGTTATGTGCCTCCTTACTAGAGGAAAAATTAATGAGTGTCATTTTACTCCTTAATTCAATCTGTATTCTATGCAGCCTTTAACTTGCAGGTGAGGAATACTGAGTTTTAGATTTACTATTGGTGCACTTCTGTTACATTTCTCTTCTAAGAACTGAAGAAGCAAGGAGTCAGACTTGTTTCTGTGTTCAGGGATGGAACAAGTTACTCTAGTATAAATGCTTCCTTGCCTGCAGACCTTGCTTAAGAGGACGCTCTAAATTCCTGTTACAGACAGGCTAACGTTTTACAAACCTAATGTAGATGTGTGTACTGACTTTTCTAACATAGTTGACAAGTCTGTTTGTCCATTAATTCACCTTGCAACGACAAAATCCTGTGCATATGTGGGCTTTGTGTTCATCTTGCATATGCTAAAAGGACAGGAATGGATAGAGGAGCTGCTTCCAAATAGGCCCAGGTTGCATTAAGTATATATATATATATATATGTATTTAAGAGTCTTTATCTAGACTGCTGAATCTTTCTAGGTATTTTAGTATCCAAATTGTTTACCGTAGTGAGTAATTTCTTCCCCTTATGTTGGGTGCTGCTGGGATGGATTGAGTATATCCTCCTCTGACTACTGCTGGAATTAGCCACTCTAAGCACTACATAAAAGTTGAATCTCTGGCGTAATTAAGTTTTCTTCCTCTTATTTTGAGGAATAAGAGTAGGAGGACACTGCATATTGCATGTTCTGTTGAGTTTTGATTTGAAAATGCTGTATTTTTACGACATGAGATTCATTTAAGAATTAAGCTATGTGATTACTTGAGATTTGGGTGGGTATAACAGTGTGCTATTTAGTATTATAAAATCACGTTTATTTCCTCTACTTACCCTAAAGTGCTTTAATTTCACTCATTTTTGTCAAGGCTTCTGATTACACTGTGTTGTTCCCACAGCTTCTGAAGATGATTCTGAAGACTGATGCTGGTAGAACTGTCATACTGCAAGAAACAAACAGAATTGCTGCAGAAATGCTGAACTGGCAAGAACAACATCAACATGCATTTGTTTTATTCCTCACCTTAGTAAATGCGCATTGAATATTACTGTAGTTTTTGAAGCATTGTTGAATTCAAAATCAACTGCTGCACAGTGGAGCTAGTGGACTTGAGAACTACTCAGCGTGTGTGAGGATTAGATACATAGAAAGCAACTTCCCTTGTTAAATTATGAGGATGTTGTGCTTTGTTTTGGATGACATCCGATTCTGAATATTTAAGGAAGCTCTATCCCCCTTTGTGTTTTCTTCTTTCTGTAGTCAGACTTCTGGTTTTGTCTTACTGAGTTTTGCTCCTGTACTGGCACTAAGTGGTTATAGTGGGTTTCAGGGGGAGGGTGGGGATGCCTGTGTACTTAAATAGGTTTTGTTTGGGTGTTCTTAAATGCCTCTTTTGCCGCATTATATAACTGATTGCTTCCATTGTTAATGAATGAACAGGAGGATAAGCAAGAATACTGAAGAGATTGTTTGGGTTTTGGCTTATTTGGAGATTATTATTTAACTCAAAAAGCAATAAGAACTTGCAGTGGTCTTTTAATACTTGGTGATGGCATTTTTATGTACCAGTTTGGAAATCAGATTATATTTGATATCATGTGGCTGTTCCATTATGGAATATTGCAGGTGTAAACTCTTGCATTTCAGCATTCCTCGCAGATATGCAACTTGACAAAGACCTAAGGTTGTTTAGTTTAATCAGACTCCTTTTAGATCCCACCTTCACTGTTCAAAGCACTGGTTATCAATGTGTTTTCTAGTGTTGTCACTTCTTTATAAATAAAGATGAAAGAGGTATGCATCTCTACTGGTATTGTCCATTTTGTTTAAATGTGGATATCTACCAGAACTTACACTTGAAAACTTAGAAAGCTGTAGTCTGTGGTATATCTTTATTAATGTATATAAATTCTTACTATTACATTTAAGATTGTTCCGGCCATTTTGGATTTAAATGCTTTCTATAAATGGTGGTACAATAAACTCTTATACGTGTATTGGAGTTGTATTTCCTACAGAGATGTGTTACTTCGGTAATTACCACAGTAACAATGTGTCTGCAGAGACTACAGTGTGTTGAAATGCCATTAGCTTAGTTTACTGTTACAGGATGTGAAACTAACTTGTGCATATGAAAGGATGTGCCTTACCAGCTGAAATGAACTCATGATCTTTAGACTTAACTTTGCTAGCATTACATGAGTTGGCCTGTGATGTCTGTAAGACTTGAAAGAAAATGAAATGCTAAGGAAATGGCATATTTCTATGCCCATTCTGGTAACTTCAGGCATTCGGTGCCAACACTTACAAGTATTATTTGGTAATTAGTTGAAACACACCTCTGGGATATTCATCTGAAAAGTGAAGGTCCAGACATATGTGAAAATGTTTCTAACTAATTTCTGAAGAAGGTGAATAGAAGTTTATAATAAATGTTCAGTGCTTGCTGAGTTAGATGGTACAGCTTAATAAAATGTCATACAGTGAAGCAATCAGTATTCCATATGCACTCAATACATTTAGGGTTATGAGCATGGTTTCTGGTACCCTAATAAACTGATGACTTGAAGAATATTTTTAACATTTTTTCTTCAGTCCTTGTAACAAACACCATTCTGCAAAGGTAAGCAATGCAAGGAGCTCCACATACAAATGTGGTTGAAATTATACATATGTTTGGTATCTTACAGCCTTGTTGAGCTTCAATGCAAATGGAAGAGTGACATGGGGAATACCACGGTGGAATTGGTGAAGAGTAGGGGGTTTGAATGCACCAGTTTGGAAGAATGCTGCCACCAGACCCCAAGACACTAAGAGCTGCCTTCTCAGAGGAGAGCTACCTTGCAGCTGTGATTCCCCACAGCTTTAGATGGGTAAAGCCTGGGAAGGGCCAGATTAGTTGTTCTCGATATAGGTGTGCTGTGAATTCTCTGTCCATGGGAACACCTATTTGAGCAAGCTTTTGTGGGTCTGTGCAAGCAGATTTTTGTTGGCACACTGCACATGTGTCCATGCAGGTTTCTTTGCAAACTTGCATTTTGCTTGTCCACACATGCATGCACCCTGTTTTTTCCCTGGGTTTCAAGCCAATAACTGTGGCTTGTTGCTAGTTCTAGCAATTCATAGGCATATCTGATCCCTCAGTGGTGGGCTCAGAGTTCCCTAATGAGGCCAGTGATGACAGATCCAGGTATGAATGGGAACGAGCTGCAGAATTGAGTGCCTTGTCTCATCCTGGGGCCAGTTAAGAGCTGTGAAGTTGACAGGGAGTAAAGGTGTTCAGTGCCATCGTGCATCTTTGGGCTGTGGCTCCTGTAGAGGAACCTTGGTGCTCTGCTGGACGTGCTCCAAGTGTCCATCCCCGTCTCCTGTGTGGGGTGAGGAGAGCATGTTTTTCCATGTCACAATTCTGACTTCCGCTACTGTGTATGCAGTTGTCTTTTGTTCTGTGCCACCCTCGTGCCAGGTTGTTTGCAGTGCACTGACCTCTCTTGTTTGAAATGTCCATCGTGCATTGCTGTGCTTCTCCCAGACCCAGACCCAGGCACGGGCTGGGCTCTTCTGCTCATTAACACTGCAACTAAGACGGCTGCACATGTGCAGCACAGAGGATCCCACCCGTGCACATGAAGTCTACAGCTCTGTGCATGTGCAATTAAAAAGTAGTGATAAAACTCCTCAAACATAAAAACACTCAGCAAAAATGCGTGCACATAAGCGGCAGGACCCAAAGAAGCAAAGGGACCCGCAACGACCTAGAGCGCGGTACAATGAGAAGCTGCGCTTGCGCACCGAGGGGGGAAACTGCGTGTGTGTCTCGCTGCCTCCACCTAGTGGCTGACAGGAGGCGCTGCAGCCGCCTGGGGCGAGGCTGCGCTTGCGCAGTGCCCCGACGATGCTAACCCGGGAGCGCCGCGCTGTGCAAGGCACGGCAGCAGTTACGCATGCGCAATGCGTCCGGAACGCGCGCGCCGCGGCTTCTTCCGCTGCGTGCCGCCGCCTCATGCTCTAACATCCTGTACCGCAGCCAGGACCTCTCGCCTTGCCTTCCTTGGGTGCCGCCGCCTCATGCTCTAACATCCTGTACCGCAGCCAGGACCTCTCGCCTTGCCTTCCCTGGGTGCCGCCGCCTTGTGCCTGCATTGCCTATGTAGAGCCGCGGTGCCCTGAGTGCGCATCGCGGAGCTGTGGCTCTACTGCCACCAGGCATTCATGGTCTCCTGTGGTTCCTGGGGCCTGAGTTTCCTCAAGAAGCAGGCCTAGAACAGAGGCTAGACAGAGTTAAAGTAGATCACAATGTTATAAATGAAGTCCCATTTGTCTAATTCAATAAATCACAAACTTAAAATTTAAAGCAATTTTAAAATTAAATAGTAATTTTATATAGAAGGTTACAATTCAATATCAAATAGATACAAAATTATTTTATATAAAAGGTTACAATCCAATATAATAAAGTAAATAATTTGATGGTGGTTTGGATGAAGCATAAGCAAAACCAGCCGGGGTATGTGGGTGGGATTCTCCCCTACCTCATGTATGAAAAACAAAAGATTCCAGACACTTACATACTGTATGCTAATACATATTCATCAATTTTTTTTATAAATCTCCTCCTAGTTTCAATTTCTAATATCTATGTCACTATACTATGCAGTGAATGTGCTGTTGCTAAGCACTTCTGGACTTTTTGGGGTTCTTTTTGATGAAAGCTGAGGTTTTCTCAGCTGTCCTCTTGGCTACCTGGCAGATGGCACATGCACAAGGAGTTTGGTGCTATTAAGTAAGTAGTATGTTCC
>VWYI01008460.1:10646-22531 GCA_013399455.1 Anthoscopus minutus | reverse complement strand
TTGCTGTCATCTGCAAACTTGCTGAGGGTTCACTCTATCCCTTTGTCTATGTCATTAACGAAGAAATTAAATTACACTTGATCCCTGAGGGACACCAGTCACTGCAATCCATCAGCTGACTACTGGATGTGACTGTCAAACCCATTCCTTACCTACTATACAGTCCACCCATCAAACCCATGTCTCTCCAGTTTAAAGAGAAGGATGTTGTGGGGGATCATGTCAAAGGCTTTACAGAAGTTCAGATAAATGAAATCTGTAACCCATCCCTCATCCACTGATATGGTCACTCTATCACGGAAAATCAATAGTTTGGTCAGGCAGGACTTACCCTTGGTGAAGCTGTGCAGGTTGTCCCAAATAATTTCCCTGTACTCCAAGTGCCTCAGAATAATTGCTAGGAGAATCTGTTCCATGATCTTCCCTGGCAGAGGTGAGGCTGACTGGTTAGTAGTTTCCAGGGTTGTTCTTTCTTCTCTTTTTAAAAATGGGTATGTTTCGCTTTTTGCAGTTGCCTGGAACATCAATTGACTGCTGTAACCTTTCAAATATCATGAAAAGCAGCTTGGGAACATTATCAGTCAACATCTTCAGGACTCTTGGATGCATATCATCAGGTCTATGATGGATGGACTATAAAGACTTCACTCATGCCCAGTGGGACACTCAGCCTTCTTTTCATCTTTACAATCTTCTCCCATGACCAGCATTAAAATAATGTGAGAACCTTGCTCATCTTGATGAACTTAAGTCTTGGAACTAAACTCTGAATTAGACTCTTGGTTATACTTCCTTGAATAAAATAGTAATGAAACACTGAGGATGGGTGAAAAATTTTATATTGTAGTAGGGAGGAAATACAAACATTAATAGCAACACAGTTTTTATGGTTTATGTCTGAGAGTCTTCAAAGAACACAGAAGCTAAAAAGAAAAGCTCAAATGAGAATTAAAGAAATCACTGCTAGGCAATATGGCCTGATAACTTTCCTTTAGTCTACTTCTTACAACATATTTTATTGTGGGATCTAAGATCTTAGCATGAGTATTAAGATGTCTAAGAAAACAAAAACTATGAGTGTATCTACAGAACACTTCATTCCCAGCTTGAAAGCAATCTAAGTCTTGCTGACAATTTTTATTAATAATTTTTGGCAACTTCCACATCCTATTTTATTGGGGTGCTATACGCTCTTTGGGGGTTTCTCACACACTGCAACACTATTCTATTTTACTTCTCTACAATAAAATTAATAGCTTGACATATGAAATGCACACAACTGCTGATGAAACACAGCCCTCTTGTCATTATCTGGAGCCTGGAAAAAGATGAGACAGAGTAAAATTGTGTTTGAAAGGAGCAGCTCAGGGAACATGAAGGGAATAATTAGTCCATAGCTTCATGTTTACTAATATTTGCTAATTGTAGCCAAATAAAATAAATTCTAGTAGCAAGCACACAAAATACTGACGTGTTTATCATATGTAAAAAAATATTAATGCTTTTTCTTCTAAGCATAGTATTTCGGATTTCTACTAACATTAAAAAAATGTTAGTAGAAATGTTAGTAGAAGTTTACTATAAAATTCTTTACTATAAAACTAGCAAACTGTTTACTACAAAATGGCATACATCATACCTTCTATAATTTAAATATTAGTTAATGTTCATCTATTTAATATTCTTAACATGCTTTCACTGATGTGTTGAAAGGAATAGCAAGTGCTTGCATTTTTAACTTCCCTTTTCAATCAGGCCAAGGTCAGGGACCTATATATTCATGAAATTAAACAGATGAAGGCGTAAGGGGAAGAGAAATATTTACAATCTTAATTCCAAGGAGTGATAAGAGCAATGCTCTTTTTTCTGAGAAATTCTTGTAATTTGCTTTCGACAGAAGACCAATTTCCTTACTAAAGACAGGGTACAATTTTTGTGAGAGATGGACAAATTGAATATGCTGGCAGACTGTCTGATATTTGCTTTCTGAAGTGCTTTTGAAGAGAAATGATGGTTTTTTCATTATTGTGATGACATAGAGGTTTTTTGAGTATGTGTAATTATATAAATTCAAGGACTTGTAATTATACATCTATTTATACTGAAAATTTTTCTAATTTGATTTCTTTTTTCTATTTCTGTCATGATCTAATGCCTTGTTTTGATGTTTTTTCCTGTTATTAAATGGACCAAAAATACAATCAAAACTCCTTCTCTGAATGCCCTTACCTTTGAACTGAATAAAGAGAGCAAATCAAAATTATTTCCAGGAGGCTATAGCCATAGAGTCCAACATAAAAGGAAACTTCCTGCTGGAAGATGATGGAAAAGGAGAGTTTCATGCATCCAGACCCAGGCTAAAATCTAAGTTGTCTTTCCAAGACCTTCTAAGTTTGAAACAATAAAACAGCAACTGTTTGGTTCATCATTACTTCAAATTTGAATACTGTCAAGCATGCAAAAGAAGACTGAGAATGAAAACTATTGTAGCATTTAAATGCAAGTAATCTTACAGTCTCAATGAAAATGGCTTCTACAATACTTAGAAAATTTGAGGAGGTTTAAAGCAGGAATTTAATAAATATTTACAAAACAAAACAAAAAATCTTGACATTTCCTCTAGCATTTTGTACAGATCTTCTTATTTAATACTGGAAACCCTATTTCATAATCTTATCACTCTCTTGAAAGTGTAGAATAGTGGCTCAAGATACCGAGAAAAAAAAAGTAGAATCATGTATGAACTATTACATAAATGCATTTCTTAGTATGCCTACAAAAATAATTTGTCCCTACTACTGTTTATGATGAAAATTGCAGCCTCCTCCTAAAAAATCATAAGCAGTTTGTATTCATACCTATGTGGCTTTCCACTTAGACTCTGGAATTCAGATTTAATTGCTATTCTTTAACTTTAAAATTTCCCCTTTTTAATGTAATTGATCAAGCATGGGGTATATATGTTTTAGACATACTCAATTTTAAGACATACCATAAAGTTTATATTGTACTGGTGGAAATGAAGGGCAAGTAAAGAACTTAAGAGCAAAAGAAATTACTTGCATTGTTTTGCAGATATAGGAGGATTCAGTTTATTGGTTGATTAAGAATAGAGTTGCACTTAAACATGGCATGGTAACTCAAAAAATACCAAATGTATGAAAACATATACAAAGCACAATAAAGGAAATACAATGGGGAAAGCAAAATGGATGGGTTTAAATTACTTCAATAACATTGGAAACATATAAAAACATGGTGGAAGAAAATAATAAAAGCGTATTGGTCAGTACACAAAACAGAAAAAACTGTTTGCTGCAACAGAAGAGTAGTGTTAAACACTAAAACGCCTGAATCAAATCAGATAAATGAGTTCACCGGATCAATAAGGAAAATAGGATCAGTATGGATTGGGACTTCTCACCTAAGCAGGAAAGCACAGGATTTTTAAGACTGTAATACTGACAGGGGGACTAGGATGGTGACAGTGCCTGTGACATATTGTGGGAGACCAGGAAACTCAAGAAGAAGTAAAAGATGATCTAACCAGATAAATTACACAGGGGTGCCTTGCTGAGGTAAAAGTTTCACAGACAATTTCAGTGACTCCAGTCAGGAAACTCACAAGAGAAGAAAAAGCTCCTGATTTACCCCGCAGCAAAGTACAGAACAGGATCCAAAGTTATTAAGGAACTAATCTGCAATGGTGTCCTTCATATTCTTCACTTCGTCCAACACAAAAAATTTATATATTCACCAGTCTAGGGTTTAATTTCAAGAAAAAAATTGATCAATGAGTGACCTTGTTAAAAAGTATTAGCTCGCAAGTGTCGTGAAAACTTTTCAGTAACACCCTGAGAAGCTGTCAGAAAAAAAGCCAAACCAAACGGAAGCAGCTTTCCTTACAAATATATTGGAAAATCTTTTTCAAATGCATATAATAGCAGAAGATCTGGAACAGAATAACAAAATGAGCTATTGCAAATTGCTAAAATTAAATGAAAATAACTTAAAAAATGAAATTAAAAGTTTTGAAGGAGCACACCTCCAAAGTCACCAAATTACTACTGTTGATGTGCGATCCATCTCAATTGCAGCATTTTCCAAAGCAGGTGTACATGCTAGGCTCCCTTCCTATAGCCCTAAATGTAAGATAAGTGCCAGGTTTTTTTCCCACTCATTTGCAGTCTGACAGCATTGCAAATTAGTTCAGTTCACCGTGGGAAAAGCTGCAGAACAGAACAGCCAGAGCAACAAGATAAGTGAATATTAAATGCCAATGAAACAGACAATTCATTAAAATGATTTCTGCAGTATCTTAGAAAAGTAACAAATCATACAAAAAGAAGAAATGCTGAATCAATGGCATCCTGAGATTTAGTTCTCATTCTCTCACAGGTACTGTGTTTGCTACTGGTTCAGACAACTTAATGGACTCTATGAACTTAAAGGTTGTTTCAAATGAAATTGAGTCTATGAATCTATGACTCTAACACTGTACCTCTTGCTTAACTATTAGAATCAATTTAATAGCATTGTATTTTGTTTTGGCAAATTGAACAATTGAATTGTATCACCCATCCCTAGATTTCTGAGAGGGACAGGTGAAGAAGTATCTTACACATGTGAAGCAATCAACAGAATGGAACACAAGGAATTTAAGAGAGAGAAGGAAAATAAAGAACATGAGAAAATACAGGTATTTTTTAATCATGGAAAAGAATGGAAAAAATCTGATAAATACACTTAGACAAAGAATACAGAATTATTCTTTAAAGAAGCTATCAAGAAGCCGCAATAATAAATGACTAATAATATATTTGCAAAAAGTTATTATTCTACTAAATAGAGGTTTTTCATAGCAGAGAAATCTGTTTGTTTTATATTTAAATGCCTCCCCAAAATAGATATACTCTATGTAAGGTTTTTTCTTCTTTTTTTAAACCCACCAAGGTAATTTGGCTGCATTGTTTCAAAGTGACTTAGGATGATTTTAAACATGAAAACTGAAACTTATAAATTTAGACTATCTTCTAATAATACTTTCTAATAAAAAAAGGAATGAAAGTCAATACACTTTCACTGAGAAAGAAGGAGCAGAATTTACATACAAATTTTACACTCAGTGATCCTGGTATATTCATTTTTCCATAAAGCGTACAGGTTTTAATCATATCCTCTCAAGAGCCATGGAGTTGTTCAAAAAACAAAACTACAAACCTGAAGTTTTACCAACTCTGTTTCTTCAGAAAAAGTAAAATTGACTGTGTATTTAAATAACACTAGTACAAGTTGGTTATATTAGACCCTATGCAAACTTAAAATTATCAGTAAAGACGGCAGTTATAAAGGGAAAGCAAATCAGTGTGATCAGTAGATGCCTTATGCTTAGGAAGATCTGAAAATCCAAAGGAACAGATTTCATGATGGCACAGGAACCACTGGAGAGCCCTAAGAACAGAAATCAGTCTTAAATATCTTGATGGGCTGGATGGCTGAACTCAGTAAATTGTAATCAATGGTTTGATGTCCAAGTGGATGCCAGTGACAAGATGTGTCCCACAGGGGTCAGTGTTGGGACCAGCACTGTTCAACATCTTTGTTGGTGACAGGGACAGGGGATCAAGCGCACACTCAGCAAGTTCACTGATGACACCGAGCTGTGTGGTGTGGTCACCACGCCAGAGGGAAGGGATGCCATCCAGAGGGACTGGACATGTACAAGACAGTCTTGAGAGGTGGGTCTGTGTGGACCTTGTGAAGTTCAAGGTCCTGCACCTTGGTCATGGAATAAATACTGGCTAGGAGGAGAATGGATTGAGAACAGACCTATGGAGAAGGACTTGGGACTGTAAGTGGATGATAAGTTCAACATAACCCAGTGACATGTGCTTGCAAGCTCAGAAAGTCAGCTGTGTAGTGGGCTGCATCCGAAGAATGATGTGGCCAGAAGATCATGGAAAGTAGATCTCCTCCTCTGCTCTGGTCTTGTGAGACTCTACCGGCAGTGGTGCATCTAGCTCTGAGGCCTCCAAATAAGGACAAGGACCTGTTGGAGCCAAGCTAAGAGAGTTGGGGATATTCAGCCTGGAGAAGCAAAGACTCTGGGAGCACCTCAGAGCATTACATAAACGGTGGGAAGATGGAGAGGGACTTTTTACATGAACATATAGTGACAGAACAAGGGAGAGTGTCATCAAAGTGAAAGAGTGTAAGTTTGTATCACACATTAGGGAGAAATGCTTTACTGGGAGGGTCGTCAGGCATTGGAACAGGTTGCCCAGAGAAGCTGTGGATGCCCTGTCCCTGAAGCTGTTCAGGGCCTGCTTGGAAGAGGCTTTTAGAAATCTGGTCTAGTGAAGACTATCCCTGCCCATGTCAGGGGGCTTGGTACTAGGTGATATTTAAGGTCCCTTCCAAAACAACCTATTCAATGACTCTGTGATAATAAGGTGGACCAGATGATAATTGTAGGTCCCTTCCCACTGACCTACTCAATCAAAAAACTGCAGAACCTGACACAAAGTTCTGTCCGTATTTTTGACCATGGATTGACAAATATTTGCAGGCCATTAGCATCCTACCCAATTCCTTTCATCATGGTAGTGTACAGGAGATATCTACTGCGGAGATGCCAAGGAAAAGAAATTTAGAGGGAATTTTTACCTAAAATGAAGTAATCAAAGACATTAACACAGCTGCATGGGAAAGCCGAGTTGAACATTACTATAGGAAAGAAAATTGCAGCATTATAAAATAGATTAGAATATTTATTTTTAAAAATCCTGACAGGCCTGTTTCAGGAATTGTCACAATGCCAGTGAATAGATGGGAAATTTAAACAGAACCTTATTAAGAAAATGTAATTCAGCAGAGTTATGTACATATGCCAGATTATATTAAAGGTTTACGTGTGGCTCACATAGTCAGTTAGACAGGAACTTATGTATCTAATATCTGTCGTTCCTGCAAACCTAATACCTGTTATAACCAGTCTAAGTTTCCGCCTTAGTCAAAATTGAAGTCTGATATTTGGAAGGAGTTTTAGAGGGAAAAGCATATGTTTGACTTGAATAAGTAGGTTAAGTATCACTAGTAGGTTAAGTATTGCCCAATACAGTGCAAAATATGCATGTAATTAGTTTTTTCTTCTGGGTTCTGCTGAAGCTTGCATATTATATTTTTAGAAGATCCAAAAGTTACACAATTTGAAAATTCACGGATGAAGTTCCAGGGCAACATTTACCCTGTATGTAATGAATGTACCCTGCTAGACAGTGAAGGACCTATAAAATAAACCTAACATCATAGGCTAAGGAATTCAGTAGGCTTGAAACCCACAATCTTGAACACTTCAGAACATATCAGACAGCTGACTAAAGTGATAACTGGATGAAAAGTATCTGCTTGCCTGACTGTGATTTTGGCCATCCATGCATCACCACATTGTTCTGTTAAACAGGGTGTTTGTAACCTCAACTCTAAGGAGTTCTATTATCTCAAACAAAGAGGAATCTCCCAGGAGAAACAAATAACACTGAGATAACAGCAAGAACCTCTAGTCCAGGCTCACAAGAACCAGTGTATAAGACATGCAAGTTAACTGCGCCTTGTATCTGAGCTCTGCTCTATAACTATGAGAACACTGACAGATTTCACTTCCACTCTGAAAACCACATTAGCAAACACAATTTTCTTGGTAGCTACATACTCAGTGGATACTGAAAGAAAAAAAAACAACTACTTGCACCAATAATGAAGATGAAATCAAATGCATGTACTCAGAAAGAAACCTACTAACAAAAAAACTCCCCTCTTGCTCTAAGAATTAGAATGGAGGACAGTAATATCAGAGTTCATAGAGATTACAGAATCCATATGAATCCAAAGACAGATCCATATTAGTATTACTGATATCAGTTTAAAAAATACTCTATTAAAAAAACCCAACCCCCCAAAAAACCAAACCAAACCCAAAACAAAAACAAACAAAAAAATCCCAAGAAGAATACAGAAATAACAGAAGGAATTTACACAGGAATTTTAATACAATGTTAACGATACAAGGAAAGGTGTAGAGAAAAATATCATACAAAAGAGAAAAAAAGTCCTGGACTCAGTAACTTAGAAAGGAGGTAACAATGTGGGCTTATAAAACAACAATTGACACAGTGAAAATATACTGGGCTGCTATGACTCAGAAACTGTAAATTTCAAAGTACAAAAGAAAAGCTAAAAGTCAGCATTGCAGTGCTTGTCTTGTTTGCTGTCGGAGGCAGAACATGGAGCTTTTCAGATACCTCATATCAGAAGCCTTATGACTGTGACCGAACCTGCATATCAGGACATGTAATTAACATCACTCAGTATCCCTAAGGCCTCTTGATTCCCCTTACAAGATATCACTACATGCTCACCAGATGCATTCATATCATCTCCCTAATATTTCATTCTGAATTTTGCCCAATTTCATTTTTGTACTTGCTCAGGCAATATCCATCAAATACTGACTATTCAGAAGACACTGTCAGCTACTTGTGTCACTGTCAATTTGCAAGCTTCTCTGTATTTTTTTCCTTCTATTGGTCACACTCCTTCACATTACCCTTTACAATTTACATATTGGTCATGCTCCTTTACACAAGAGAACTAAAAAGCAACTTTCACCATTTCTTCATTTTCTCCATTGCCCTCAACCAAGCAGAATCTCTGCATGTAAATCAAGCTCACAAGCAGCAAGAATCTAACATGAAATTTTTTATTAAGATGATTATTCTGTAAATGCAATATTATTGCCTCTTTCTCTGTAGAATGGGTTATGAACTCCAGCCACAGGCTGAATATAGGAAAAATTAACAGCTTTGGTCCAGTGCAGTGATTTTTGCATTTTTGTGCCTTAAAGGACTTAAATACCTTTTCCTAAGGAAGCAGAAGAGTTTTATGTTAGCAACCATGTGCCTCAATATAAAACCTAAGCAACAAGCACTGAATCAAGCACTTTTTTGGATGTGGGCCTGTTAATACCCTCAAAAAACAGAGCTGGTAATCCAAATGATCCTCTGTGTGTTTTTCTCAAGCTGAAGCAGGCTGAATATTATTCTTTCTGAAGAATGTAAAATCTCTCAGAGGAAGCATTACCAGCATTTACTCAGTTTTACCTAAATTGCAGTGTTGAAATGGGGACAGCAAATACTGTTAGCAAATCAGTTTAATTTTTCTCAATTTTTCTATTAATAATTTTCTAGACTTGATTCTATCACTTCTGAAATATTAAATTGAAACACCTGTAATTCAAATAACAGTAATAGTGAAAAATTTGCATGTTTTATATTGTTTCAATCAATAATCTGCAAAGGTGCACAACACTTAGCAAGAGATTAAAAAGCCCAACAGGCATTGAGGCTTCCCCAAACACCTCCTTTTTAAATGATCTGAAAATGAAATTTTAAGATAGCAGGTCATGCATTGGTGGCAAGTATAACCAGCCTTCACAGGGAATTAAGCCAAACTACTTTGATTCTGAAATGAAAGCCCTCCCCGGTCTACAGAGGAGCTGTAGTTCACTTTCCCACAGTGAAGAACTGTAACTTCACAGTTCTGTACATCTGCAGCAGCTTCCTCGCTCCCTGAGCTAGGATGTGGACAGGCATGGGGGAAGCATTTTGCTACTACTCCCTGCTTGAAGTCATTTGTTGTCTCCTGAAAGATGAAGTGAGCCCTAAGGGAGCACCCTTAAGCACTGTTTAGCTTGCTTGCTGCTTGCTGGATCACAGTAAGCCTCGAGGCAACATGATTAACAACTGCTGCTGTCAAACACTATGACTTTAAGGAGGTTATGAACTCAAAGATTGTGATAACAGTCTTACAAATGAAGTTTCGGCTTAATTCTACATCTAAATTTAAACTGGGTTGTAAACTGAAAATCAAGATGTAAACCACATAGACTTACACAAAAAACACATCCACCGTGAGCTGATTTTAAAGAACATTCATATATGTTAAAGCCTATGGCTATTTTTCTATTTGTTTTATTATTTTTGTATACAAAACATAAGTAAAATAAATACTAATGGAGCAAACAATAAAAAATGCAGTCAAGTATGTAGAGCAACACAAATATGTTAATATAAACATTTTGAATCCTTTTCCATAGAAAACAATATGGGAAGCAATTTGCAAAAGAATAATGTACTCTTGGTTAGTTGTTAGTGTTTTTGATTTCTGTTAGAATTATCTATCTCTGGCTACTTATTATTGCAATGACACAAAGATAGCTACTACATGTACATTCAGTTGTTCACAGGTATCTGCTGTGGCTGGAAGTCTTTGAATTAAAATTGATGCAACAATATATTGCTACATGTCCTTTTTTTAGGAGAATACACATCAGTTAATTAATATACCCACAATACATCTGTATTTCACAACTTGAATAAGTGTGTTCCAAGGCTGAGTGTTTCACTCATCCAAACCCATTCAGAAAGTTGTTTATGGCCACTAAGTTACCCTCATGTGGTATTTAACTCTTAAACATGTAGATCAGAAGTCTAAAAGTAAATTATAAAAAAAAGAATAGAAAAAGAAAGCATCCAACATACAGACTTAAATATTTGTCTTATGCACAGTGCTCCAAATTCAAAATATTACAATGCAGTGAAGAAATAATCAATATAGACTATTTTGATAAACACATAGTCTTGTAACAGCAATAGAATTAATGTTCTATAGTCTATAGGGATATAATGGATGAGAATTCAATTTGAGTAGATCACTGGACTAAACTGGAGCTTGCACAATACGCTTTCATTTATTTCAATTAAAACTACAGATCTCTGTTCAGTCTTTTGACAACAGCAACCTAAAAACAAGAGGTCTTCCATAACCTCATTTTTTTTCTGGGGTTTTGTTGTCAATATATGACAAATGTGAATATTTTGATTTTGTATACCGTTCTTGTATTTTACAGCACTGTCAATAGCTATATAAGATGAAGGAGGAAGAAAAATCAGACATGATTAGAGTACTCTAAGTCTAGCTCTGGTTTCCCCCATATTGATATTACACAATTAAATTGACTTCACATTAATATTTTTCCAATGACTACTTCTGAATTCATGTTTGAATTTGATCAAACAAATTAGATGTCCATGGTATATCGTTTTAGAAGAGATGGACCAAAGGTACACCAGTAATTAAAATGGAATAAGAAAACCATATTTGCAAGCATTTCACATGGAAGAACAGATATCTACCAAACAAGCTGGAACACCTGGACGTGTGGCTTTGGGCCATGCACAGATGGCCTGCTGCAAATCGACATTGTCAGAAATATCTTAGGCTTGTTATGCACTCATGGATCAGTTGCACAGCACATGCACAGGGAGGATGACATGTCCTGGATTTACCTAATGCACTCCATGAGCTGGGAAAGGCTAATCTGCCTCTTTGTCCACTAACAAAACAACTGGGGAGGCTGCGGCTGCTATCACTGTTGCTCAGGACTGCAGATTATCCAAGAAAGCAGCAGCATAGTAGATAACTTGCAGTAATTTAGTGGAACACTGTTAAACAAGTTAGCTGGTTTAAAGAAAAGAAAAAAAAAAGTTGGGTTCTCTTTACTGTTTTCTAAATTAGTTATTTCTGGTCAAGATCATTCATATTAGTGAGCTCTAATAGTGGGTGGACCAAGAGAAAATAAGGACATTATTTGTGCAAAATTAAGAAAAATGCAAGAAGGGAAAAAGTTCAAGATGTAGATAATATATTAAGAAAAGTATTCATCTCTGCACCTGATCTGAAAACTAAAAGTAAAAAATTAATAATAAAAGAAATAACAATGAGGAAGGTACACGTTTCCTAATCCTTTAACTTTGCAAATTAATGTT
>VWYI01008460.1:0-10563 GCA_013399455.1 Anthoscopus minutus | reverse complement strand
AAGTCAAGTTCTGCATATATTCAAAAAACTTTAATGTTGTTCTGTTCTGAAATATGTAAGCATTAAATATTTAAGTATTGAATATGCTCTCATCTCTAACTTCTCTACTGCGCATTTTACATAGATAAGAAAGCTGACATCATACTGAACTCACAGAAGCAGCCAAGTCTTCACCGTCCCCTTGCTTCATTTATTCTGATGTTCTGATAGAAATACCTTATTAGAAAAGCGGCTACTCTTAGAAATGAAGCAATGAAATAGGGACAATTTAAAGTTTTCTATAAAGGCTTTAAACATGTCGCAAAAAGACTGAACTTGCTTTGATAAGAGGTATCTTACACACAGAAATTTTCTGTAACTTCAATGACATGGTAGAGACAATAATTTTGAGAAAAACACCCAGTTATTTTAAATAATAGGATACAAAAAAAACCAACAAAACAGGAGCACTGATAAAATGGACTGGGATGGCAGGAAAGAATAATCAAAATTAACCAAAATTAATAAAATTAATAAAAATCTGATGCCTTTGACTAGAGGTTTAGATTAACCTAAAGGAAAAAACATAGCACTAAGAAAGAAAATATATCACAAGGTCAAGCCATTTTCATAATCAGATGTCATTTCACACTTTGCCTCAGATGCTCCCTTTTCAGCAAATGGGACAAGTATCAGTATAGGAAAAAGGCTAATCTGCCATTGTCTGCAGATGAACTAATACTGATAATTATTTCTTTTTATACTGGACATGTAACACAAGAGATGCTTGAAAAAAATATAAGGGTTGATACATGCAGATTAATAATTAAAATTTAGGACTGATTAAGAAAGATTAAATCATGTTCAATGTTACACAGGAATACAAGAAAGATAAACACAATAAATTCCAGAGACTCTACCAAATCGTGTCAGATTTAGTTGCTCCTTCATTCTTATTTCTTATAAAAATTCAACTAACGTGCATTATTCTATATTGCATTAGAAAAAGCAAAAACAATTTAATGCTTAGGCAGAAAAAGCTTAACTTCTTTTAATACAAAAAACTAGAATGAATTAATATGCGTATATTGGAGGTTTACTTCAGTAACATATGCATCAGTATTTACTACTAAAGAAGAACACTGTGCTGAAAACTATTGGCAACTACTCCATACCCCAGAGTGCCACAAACTTTGTTTCTAATCCCTGTGACTTTAATGCACTTTTATATTGGTATTTTTTGTGTGAATTTTCAACAAAGATAAAAGAGACTCCAGGGCTCATCATAATTTAATTATCTTTTCCACATTCATAGATTACATGAAAACTTTTCTATCCTTTAGTTTATAAAGATTTTACTTACACAAACGGAGTCTTTTAATCCATCTAACTGAGAAATGCATTCACTTCTTAGAATACTCCAAGTCTGACACTAATACCAGTCATACTGCAGGTATGATTTTACTTGTGCATATCTCCCTCACTCCTCAGGGACACTTACAAAGTGAAGAACTGACAGATCTTGATCCTGCTAAGGTCACAGGGACTTAGCTATATTATAGCTCTGCTTAATCCTCATTGGTCTTGCCTACTGAGCACAAGGCTGTTTCCCTGACAACACACAACAGCAGTTACCAGAAACACATATGATGTCCAAGTTTAAAGTTTATCCCACCTGAAAATATATTATCTAATGCTATTTTCTAGAGGTTATTATAGGGAAAAAAAAATAAAAGCTGTGAAGGTCGTCCATACACCCTGCCATTAGGCTTGTTACTATTACTTACTTCAAGGACATTCCCTAACTAGGTTGAACACTTGTGAAACTCAGTTCTTGAATTAGTGAGTGCATGGAGCAAAAGTCACAGTAAGAAGTCATGGAATGTAAGGGAATTACTGAATGTTTATATGGAATCCTATCAAGTATGAAATAGAACATGAAAGAAAGCAAAAAAATGTCACTTGAAAATTTAACAAGAGGGCAATAATTACTAGTATAGAAAAGGAGGGACCACCTGGGGTATAAAGTTTGGGAATAAGTCTAAAGGAGGATGTAGAAATGAGACAGTGAAAAACTACACACTGCAGCAATATTTTACAAAAATACATATAGACAATGGCTATGTTTTTCAGTTCAATATAAGGATTTTATAATAATTAAGATACAGTGTGAAACAAGAGTGAACAAACAGATCAGATCTGTAGCTGAATATGGAAGCTGTGATTCTAGAAATATTCTTCAGTAACTAATAGAAAAAACCAAAACACCAAGACAGTAAATTTAGCCAGATAATTTCTTGTACTTCACAAAAGCATGCAGTACTATAACACATAGAATAGATCCCATACAAAATTACTTCATTGGTTTACATTTGTTCAAACAATGCTGACAGTGTAAGTTTCTGGTTGCAGATTACTTACATGGCCACACATAAATTAATTTAATATGAAAGCAAAATGCTGTTAAAAATATTTTCTTGTGTACACTGGGGTAATATAAAAGAAATGGACTATGTGATCCAAGTGTACTCTACCTCAGCTTGCACCAGGTACATTCAGTACTAATAACTGAAATTTTATGTAAGAAATGCTCGCTGACAGGTACCTAAGTTATTTTAGCCAGGATGAAATGAGACTGAAAAAAGGAAAGAAGCAGACAGTAGCTTGACCTCATGGTTAATGGAGGAATGTCCATGCCTGAGTAAGGCATTGCAATGGACTTTCCAGTAAAAAACAATTAGAAGACAAGGATTTAATCAATTGACAAAACAAGAGCTTGTTTCTAAGCAACACAGGTCACCAAGAATACATCACTCCACTCATATAATTGTTTTCTATTGAATATGGTTATACATCAGCTTTCAATTTTCTTTTTCATATATCTCAAGTATACAAGCTTATGTGACAAAAAAGATCAGGCTAGTACAACTGTGAAGACAATTTTCCATAACATTGACCTTCCATTTTAAGGAACAGTGGCTTAAAATGTGAAGAAAATTATTGCGGGGTTTGGGGGGACTTTTTGGCTTTGCTTAGTTAGTTTTATTTTAAACTCCCAACAAGCAATGATGAAGAGTTCATCTGACTGACTCACATTTGTCAATTTATTCCTGGAAAGCTGGAAAAATCATGAATTCTACTGCTTTCAGAAAAAAAGTAGAACGTATAATTTGACTTGTTTTCCTAGAGACTACATACTAAATGAATAAATAATAATGTAAACCTGAGCCATTGACAGAATGTAGTAAGAGAGACAATATCAATTTTCTTAGACGCTAAGACAGTACAGTGATCAGCAAGATGCAGCTAGCATAGTAGCATTACCAGAGTTACTCCAAGTAAGAGCATTTGTTGAATACCATTTGTACTTTAGTCTCCTCATGGTTCATGTTTTTGAGTAAAATTGTGAGAAGTTCTTTTGAATAAAATAATGCTTATACAAAATTGTTGGTAATTATTTGCTTATTTCTGTTCTTTGCTCATTTTCAGAGAAAGCTGTAATTTACACAGGTTACTGAACCACTCAAAATATGAACATTGAAAATACAATGAAAAGAAATTAAGGAGCTTTTGGAAAATGACAGACTGTTTAAATTGTTTTTAAAAAGAGCATTCATTCTGTAAAGACTATGAGCAGCTTGCACTATCAATACACTGTTGTAAAATATTTTACACATTTTAAAAATAATGTTGATATACAACCAAACCATTAATTTTGGGTTTTAAGCCCTAATGATGAAGGAGTTTCATCTAGGAATTAGACTTTTATAAAAAATACAACTGCATTTAGAAAGACAGCTAACGGTATTAGACAAAGTACTTACGGCAAACCCCCAGAGTTAGTTCTTAAAAAGTTTGAAACAGGTGACAGTTGCAAACACAATTGTGCTGGCATCATGTATCTGACATCTGTACAAAAGAAAAGAAAATGACTACAGTTAAGAAAGGAAGCTAATTTTCACAACTATGTTAAAATCTAATTAATTACTTAATTTCCATAAGTACCTTTTTAGCTGCAAAACAAAAAAAAAATAACTGCAAATGATTAAAAAAGAGTGATGACTGATGTGTCAAATCTCAGGCTTAAAATTATTTTAAAATAATTACTAGTGAATAAACAACAAATACTTCAAGTTCATTCATTTTGGAAGAATGCTGGGCAGGATAAAAGCAAAACTAAAAGGATATAGGGCTTTCTGCAACAGAAGAAGGAATAAGAAATAGGAGAAGGCACTGATCAAAAGGAACACAAGCATGCTCAAAATTAGTTCATGACTAAAAGCAAGATTCTCACATGGTAGTTCATGCTCACACCCACTCTAGAGGAACCACGAATCCTTATGCTCCTACAATAGTCATATAAGAATGAAGATAGAAATTATGTTAAAATATATTTGTACTAATACTAATTTATGAAAAACAACCAAAATTACACTAAAAACCAAGTTCCAAATAAAATATTGATCACAATCGATACTTTATTACAGAGGTAACATCTGTCTTGTCAATTAATCATTAGAGCTGCGAATACTTCCTTCAAATACAGGCTACTCAGGATTCTAAATCCTCAGTTCCTGTTCTTAAAAAACATTTATTTGCTCTTTTTTCCAGAGGGGTTCTACCAATCTAGGTAGCCAAGAAATTCCTCTAAAAATTCTATTATCTATTTCCTTAAGTAACTATGGATTTCTGTTAATCATACTGTAACACGAATCAGTTGAAAGACTGTATTTGTGAGATAGATTCTTTGTTAATACTGTATTAACATGGATACTGGACTGAAACTTGTCGGATTTTCTGATTCATACACAGAAATGTTTCTTTTCTTCTAAGGACTCTCATATCTCCCTGTATTCTCTAAAACATATATATCAGAATTTGTTGATTTCTTTCCTATCAGATCACTTCTCCTGCATCCACTAGTGATTACATCCTTCCAGATCATTGGGACTTAAATACTGAGATATGAATCTGACAACTCCAAAAGGATTAAATTATTTAAACAACACAACTATAATGCAGAACTTCAGCCAACAGGAACATTTACTTCCTAAATGCTCAAAATATTGTAAAAGCACAAACTAAGAATACAAAGAAAGTAACAATAAGCAGTCGCACATACCTCAAGGTTAGTTCAGCAGGAATAATTTGTCAAAGTATTACAAGTCTTATTAACAGTTTTAGCTGAAAAGGCAATGAAGTAAGGTTTCAATTTATTTTTTTCAGAACATCTTTTATGTCTTTGAACACCTTTTGTATCTAATTAATTAACTTCAATTTTAAAATTAAACTACAATTTTCACCATGACTCTTAAAGAATTTAATCAAAACAAAACATTATTAAACATACATTTCATTGTCTATAAAGGAAAAAAAAAAGAGACTAATGGTTAAATAACTTACATAATGTTGCACAGTTGGAGGTCTGAGCAGGAGAAGGATTTATTTCACACTTCCTGTTTCAAAATCTCTATGTATTCTTTCAGGCTCTTTTTCCTGAAAGGAAAGTTAAGCATAGGTTAAAAAGGGACCACTAGACACAGACACTAAAATCAGACATAAAATTTTCTATTTCCTAAGAACTAATGTAGCTTTCACCTACATTAGAGAATGTAATCTTTAATGTGATGATGATAGATTTTTCTTCCTGTCATACTTAATTATGCCTTTTCAAGTGTGCTGAGGTAATTATCAGAAGTAATAGCAAACTGAAACAACCCAAATTGCCAGCATCTCTATCTATCTGTCATAAACGTTTTCAATCACTGCAGCTCCAATTTCCATTTTTCTATCATAATTACTGTTCATTATAGCAACTACTTTAAAATATGCAAGAACTCAGCACCAATCTGAAGAGTTTTACAGTAATAATTCATGTTTAACTACCTGCTTGTCTATATATTCATTGTTTATACTTTTCCTACAAGAGATTAGTTTTCGGATTGCAGAGCTAGAAAGGTACAGCATAAATTGCCCCTTTTGAACCAAGGAATGAAGTTGATTTTGTGGTCAGTACATCATACAAGGAAGCATGGACATACAATGATAATTTTGACCTCACCTTTCTTCCAGTAGAGTAAGCCTTATAAAACCAGTTTTGTTTTAAAAACAGTTTTAACAGTATTAGCAGATTCTCAAACTCTTCATCAAAGCTATAAGCCGCTTTGAACTTTTAAAATTTCATCATCCTTTTAGATGCAAGTGGAGAAATATAATCTACACAGAGTTTTACATAGTCTGTAAAACATGACAGATCAAGTGATTGTCTCTGGTTGATAAAATTAATCATTTCAGAGAACATTAAAAACTCAATATTAGCAACTGATTAAAACAAAACAAACTAAGACCTTGTGTAGACTTTGTTTCTCTATTTGCATTGAGAAGACGACTAAAATTTCACAAATTTTAAATGGCATATTCCATTGCTGAAGAGTTTCTGACTCTTCTAGAATGGTTTATAAAACAAAATATTATTTATACAATTAACATATTTCAACAAAGTGCAACAAATCTATTACATTTTCATATTAAGAGAAAGTTTAAACAGTATTGAACATCTTGTATATTTTTTCACTTTCAGAATCAAATAACACAATGAACTCCATGCCAGGAAATTTATACTTATAGCAATTTCAGTGGTGTTAACTTAAGAAGCAAATAGGCTGTATTGAGATGATCAATTATGCAGTAGTCAATGTCTGGAAAGTCCAGGAATGTAGTTCAATGATCTGAAATTATTAAAGACCCCCTAATGAAAAATGAAAGCTCATGTGAATGACTAAGAAAAACCCCAAAACAGCCAACCAACAAATAGTTTTTTCTATTCTGCTGACTGTGTACCAACTGATTTTTCGTAATCTTGATGCTCTTACTGTCTGTAAAATAGTGAAAGAACCAGAAAGACGAGCCAATAGATCTTCCAGCAATGTATTTGTTCCCTATGTCAATCTTCTGAATGTTATTAGAGAGAGAGATCATCCCTTCCTAAGCAGAGGGATAAATATATTTACAACTGGTCAGTAGCCATCTCATCCATAAGATGCTGGTGTCCATAAAGGCAAGACACAAAGTGATAAAGCATATGACTTAATAAGAAATATAGGATTGGCAACATGAGGAAAACATCTGAATTTTATTAATAGGTAAGAAACTCTTGTTACTTGCACAAGTTAATCACAAGAACCATTGCAAGGAGATACATTATTTTCAAGTTTGTTTTGTCTAGGCTGCTCTATTTCAATCTCCAGAACAATACAAATGTTTCTCTTAGGTTCCATTCTGTTATCACACCTATCACATTATTGTTGCCCACTCCTTTCACTGACTAGCAAGCTGCATTCTTCCAACTTCTGTCACTACTGCCACCCCCTCAAACCAAGTGACTCTATCATCCACATCCTTGTTGTTTCCTGTCCCTTGCATGGCTCCTAACCCTATGCTACTCATTCACTCCATCCTTAAACTCATCACCTCAGTTGCATGGAACCTGTTTTTGAGTTAGAAATGCTATACTTTTAACAGAAAATGGCTTAACTTTTACTTTTTTAATATGAAGTGGCAGGATACCTTCTGCATTGTATACTAGCTTCCATATATTCAATTCATATACTACACTCTTGCAGTACAGGTCCTTTTCATATTATTTCTTCTTTATTTAACAGTAAGAAGAACAGTTGTCAGCGGATCTGAATTTTACAAAGGTTTGTAGGAAAGTTCAACTCCACAAAACTTCACTTTCGGAAGAGGAGGCATCCATTTCTGGAATTAGTACTCACTGTCTTGGAGAACATACATAATTGGAAAAACCCAGAGAAGGAAAAAATGAAGAAGTTGCTCCTTATATCTCTTTCTGTGAAAGCATATTTACCATCCCTGGTTGGAAGAAAAAAGTATTTCATAATTTATCATATCAGCTGCCTAGAACATACCTTGGGACTTCTGTTCCCTGGGGAAAGAAAATTTTGATTCAATCTGCTTCAAGACTGATCACATTAGTTAAGCCATGTCATTATGATGGCTAACAGCCAAATTTCTGTTTCAGTCATACACTTGGAAGCATAATGGTGATGGATCTGCTGTGTAATTAACCCCAAAATTATTTATCTATTGTGATAATTATATCATGCAAGTAATACTATCTGCAAAGACAGAGATGCATAGTTTTTCTCACTACTGTCTCAAAGACTGGAGGTCACTCAATGGCCAGCAAATAATAAAAGATTGCATGATTACACGTGCAAAACTTTTGACAACTCTGCCCAGTGCAGAAAACTTCTGCTGCATTATTTAAATGGCAGACCGACAGAGACAAGGAAAAGGTGCAGCTGTTTTTTTAAAAAACAAATCTATAATTAAATCAATTGAGGATTTAAACTAAATATTATTTCTAATATTAACTGCCACAAATCCTTAGCCTGACTGATGTCTGAAGAGCAATTAGCATTATTGACATTTCACTGTTGATGTGATTAATATAACAACTTGTACTTATATTGCTGGAGAGGATTAGTTAAATGATACGATTGTTTCATGTTCCCTTTTTGGTCCTGTTATTACTCCAAGTAGACTTAAATAAGGTGAAAAGAAAAAGATGAATTAGGAAAAAAGCTAAGGTTATAGAAAGTAAACCTCATGTGTAACATAAAAAGTGCAATATATATTCCAAAATCACTGTTGATTTTACAAACACCTCTTCAGCTTTCAATGTTTACAAAGTAATTCAGTTCATCATATCAAATCACACTCCAAAAATGCTCCTCAGTATTAAGAGGAAGCTGCCACATACACTGATACATCTCTTCAAAATCAAGACCAAATACTTCATGGATTGAGATTTGTCATCATTATGCTATTCAATTTATTTTTGACTCCAGAATCACAAACATTTCTTCAAATTCCAGGAACAAATTCTGACTCATCACATATGGGGGAGTCAGAGGCATAGCAGTAAAACTCTTACCAGTGCATACTTTATTCACACACCCAGACCTCACTACCGATGCTCTTTTACCAGCTATGAGGAAGTTACTCACTCAATCCTGACCACAATTTGCATTTTTACTCACCTTATGGGTAACCAAGTGCTCTGTAAATAAAACATTACTCAAAGCCATTTAGACTTGACCATTAGAATATAAAATCACCATCTATTTTGTTCATGCAAATGAGTAAAGGGAGTCAATGAAAATTCATTTACATCAACTTGTATTTCTGAATCCAATTATTTATCTGATCATTCTGGGACTGCATGGCTGTGTTTGCCTGTAATATTACTTCCAGTGATTGGGAGAGAGTGTGCATGGAGGGCAGGAAAAGTACTTCTGCTTTTCATGCTCAGAGGCTAACCCAGTCATCTTACATGCACTTGATTCCTTACTAATTTAGAAAAGAATCACTTTTTATGGCAGTGCCTGCATCAAATTTTCCCTTGATTCAAAAATCATGTACCTCACTTCAGGAAGAAGTAATTTACAGATAGTCCATCATCTCTTAGAGCAGGTTATTTTCCTCATACACAGTTAAATTAGTTACAGTATCAAGTCATTCTTGTACCAGCTTAGTAACTTAAAATATTTAAAAGACATCAGAAGCCATTATTTCTTTCCCAAGATCAATATAACATTATTTTATAAAAGCCCCTCAACAAGCTGGAAAATAAGCAGATTCTTATGCCAGTTCAAAATTTATTTTCCCTTTTCAATATTATTGCTCTTTCCCCTTTTGACACTGACCACTGTAAAAGTCAAGATACAGATTTTCTCTCAGGGCTAAGAAAAGTAATTAGAAGTTGCATGTCATTCTCATTTTCATTTTTAAAAATTTATCTTTTAAAATGCAGTAAGCAAAAAACATTAAGTGTGGTGGTGCATTCCCCCTGCTCCCTGTCCCTTGGGCTGCACTGTGACCTCAGAAATGCCCATTAGGCCTCAGCCTTGACAAACAGCACCTGGACTAAGCTCTTGAGCTTGTTAGAAATACTGCCTGCTCCCAAGAACTTCTGCTGTCTAGCACAAACCACTTTGGAAACTTATCTTCCTTGTCTGAATAACAATTTCAGTGGAACAACATTTTTGTAACTAAAGTTACTAACCTGAATTGTGGCAAGGATCGAAGACTATATTCTCTTATGACCCTAGAAACAGTGGTCCTAAGCAGACCCTTCCTTTAAGAAGGAATTTCCTGTCAGAACAATCTGTTAGACTAGAATTCATTGGACTGAGCTTTCCAAGGCATTTGTGGAGTCACCATTCCTGAAGGTGTTAAAGAAAAAACTGGATGTGGCACTAAGTATCACAGGTCTAGCAATAAGGTGGCAGCCAGTCAGAAGTTGAAGTTGATGATCCTATAGGTCTTCTGCAACCTCAAAAACAATTCTGAGCTCTTCTGGCCTGCAGTGGCCTGTGATCAGCAAATTCCACTGAGTGGGGCACCTCTCAGCAAGTAGGCTGTACTTCGAGGACCAGCAAACAACGACCATGAATCTTGGGCTAATAACCCCACTCCTCGAGGCTCAGCCTGTTGAGAAGATGCAAAAGCATCCAATGTATTTCCCTGATGTGCTGGTTTGACCTTGGTTGGAATTGG
>VWYI01008450.1:780-23071 GCA_013399455.1 Anthoscopus minutus | reverse complement strand
CAGCTCATTGCATTTATAGAGCATGATACAGTTTTTGAATCTCACAATGCTACAGTCCCAGAAGCACGTGACACATTTTTCTCTGCCATTTAAAAGGCATGCAGGAGAGCTGGTGATAAAAATTAGTGTTAGTGCTGGCAGATTATAATGTGACTTCCAAAATAAAGTATACAGGAGACATCCAGGACAGGCAAAAGTGCTGTCTGGGTGAATTTTTTTTAGCTTTCAAGTTTTATAGATACGTAGAGCTATTGAGGTGTAAATCTGTGTTAGTTTTTTTTTTCTCCCCTCTTTTTATCTGTATCTATTTATTTATTTATTTTTGTTTTGCTGAATTCTGTTGAAATGCTCTCATTTTGTTGGAGATGTTTGAATTTTTTAAGTTTGATTATAAATATATCACTGTAACTTTGTCTGTCAGAAAGTTTCTATATTTTGTTTGTTTAGGCAGTAAATTCAGTGTGTGAACATGACTGCAGCATCAACAGATATAAGAATAATGCAAAAATCTTCACAATCTCATTTTACTGGCCCAGTTCAGACTTAAAATTAAATAAAAACTAAAATAATCCAAGTATTTAGAAAATAAATATATTCTCATCATACATTGCATCACCATGTAAAAGAAAAAAAATTAGAGTCTCTAAAGCAATATTTTGTTCTTCTTCAGGCATTCTGTCTGTAATCTCTAATTTTATTCCTTCTCACCATTGACAGCATGTGGATGTGCATGCAATTGCAGCACTGTAAAATTGCAAAGCCTTCTGGAGTTGAGAGTAATTCTTTCTTGGGAGGTACCAATTTTGAAGAAGGCATTCAATTTGTTCTCAACCTGCTGGTTCCTGACAATGAAGCAGATAAAATATTTCTTTCCAGTAGTAATCTCAACACTGAGATCTCGAGGGCATTACTGATACATGTGAATAATGAAGTAATTGTGATCAACTCTTTGCTGGAGACATTTCTACAGCCGACTCACTTATGCTGACTGATTTTTTTTATTATTTTTTTGCTTTAAAATTTGAATATCTTCTCATTACAGGCATCTCTTTTTCTTATATTTATTAATTTTTCCTCTAGGAGTGTGCTGCATAAATGTCTTTAACACAATGCAATCTTTTTGACAAAATGTGTCATAATCTTCTAATTGATTCCCATAGTAACATAGCCTACTATCATTCAGAAAATAGGCAGGTGTCCTGATCATAAATTTTGTAGAGAGATGACATATTCCAATTTTTAGACAGTCTTTTTTTTTGTTTTTACATGTAAGCTGGGTATGTTCTTAACCTTGTTTACAGTTTCTGCTGACAGCGCTAAAGCTGCACACTGTTACTTTATTTTACAGGAAGATAATAAAATGAACATGGTGGTGTTTCAAATCAAGGTGAATAACATGCCATGGTGATGCATAGGATATAACATCACTATGCAGAAGTTAGCAGTTTTCGCTGTTGAAATAATTCCTATTTCAGCACTTTAGGTGGTCACTAACTGCCACGTCACCTAAATTAAACACATTTTAGCTGCATGAGCTTGCAGACTTTGTTGCATCTATGACACAAACCTTTAGCTCAAAGCTAAAACAGTAGCTCGAAGTGAGCTTGTGACATACTATTCCCGTTTGTAGCCCCCAAATTAGAGATATTATGTTGAAATATGTCAGTACCCTACCTAAGTCAGTATTGTGAACTCATGGTTCAAATTGCCCTTTCTGTTTGTTGGGGTTTTTTGTCCAGTGACTGATTCTCTAGGTAGTTACCTGAATTTCAATGTTATAGATATTTATTTTTAATATTAATCTAGAATTGATCCTTTCATTTTTTCCATTTCAAGTAATAAAAAACAATGAAAATGGTCTTGTAAACTCTCTGAAGAGAGCTGGATAAATCACTTTATACCCCCTGGTCACTAAGCCATTACTTAGAATGAGTTCTTTTGTTCCAGACAACTAACTCTATTAATTAAAATGTATCATTTTGTAGGTATTGTGTCTCAACTTCCCGACTAGACATGCCAAATACTGTGCAGTTGTGATAAATTCTATTTTAAAGTCACAGAAATAAACTTTCTGAATTCACAGAAATAAAGACTGCATAAGTGGAATTAAAAAGAAAAAAAAGTTTGAGAAAAACCTTTTTAGCAGAATTGTAGATCATGAGCTGTTTAAGTTTCTCAATGCAGCCCCCATCAATTATGGTCACAGGACAGCAGCTGAGATAAGTCAGAATTAGTTTTTGATTGTGTTAGAATTTAGTTTGGTTTCGGTGGTGTTTGTTTGGCTGGTTTTTTTTGTTTGTTGGTTTTGTTGTTGTCATTTTGGTTTTTTTAAGTAAAGGCGTGCCTGTAGCTGTATGGAATACTTCACTGTAAAAGCCTTCTGATTTCTACATGAAGAAGGTATTCTATGGTGTAATATGTCAAAGTTAGTTATTTTTATGAAAAAGTATTTCCTGCTTTCTCATCAATACAATGCCTTCTGCAAGCTACCTGTAGAGGACAAAGATGGGAACAATAGGAACCTTTCTACCAGAAAATAAATTAACAGTGTACAATTGTTAACAATGTAGAAGAATAAAGCACTTGTTAAAATGAGTTAAACTTGATAAGCAGAGATATGCTTTTGTCCACTGGGAGGAAAAAAAAAAGAAACACATTTTTTAAGAAAATGGTAAATGCGTTTGTGAACAAATAGAAAAGCCAAGCAATAGCTTGGAGAATTAATAATTAAATGGCCAAGGCTTGTGAGAGATCCAAACGACTTGCAGCTGGTTGGGTTTTTATTGTGTTAATTTCTCAGCAGTATTTGGTCTTGCAGTAGTGGAGGTGATTGTAAAACTTCTCTGAGGTGAGTTATTTTGTGGGTTGCCGATGATTTTAAAAAGTGTGCCTTCCTGCAGCCTCTGCAATGTGCCCTGCCCAGCAGTCAAGTCCATCCTCCTTTTTTCTGATGTTTGTCAGATGCATTGTGTCTTTTGGGCAGGAGTAATCTGTGTAGCTGATGTATAGTATGTCTGGCTGAGAATAAGCCTGCACTTGTTCTTCTCCTTTGTCACAAGGATAAGGTGAGCTGCTGACGTGAGAAAAGCAAGTACCACTATATGGTGTACAGGCAAGAATCCCATGAGTGAAGTCCTTCATGGCAGCATTTCTCACCTCAGGCTGGGTGTGTGTCTGCACCTATGAATTGGGTAGTTAATATTGTCATGATGTAATTTTGTCTATTTAACTTGCCATGTGAAATCTGATCACTGGTTAGAAGGTCTTGGAGTGATGGAGCCCTAGAGGTGTGTTTTTAATAATGCTGAAAAAGAAAATATGCCCCATTCTGTTTTGGCTTTTTTTCAGTCTTTTTGCATTTCCTAGTCTTCAGAAGCCAAGGAGAGTGCTCATCACTCATTACTGAGCTGTTCTCAATGAGTTGCACAAACTATTCAAAGCATAGGCTTTTGAGTTTTTTTTATTTGCCTTCTATGTATTATTCAGCAAAACTGCTAAGGACCCAGCTACTCACTAGAGATGGAGCGTATAGGGTGACAGACTCAGCTGTGAGTATAGTCTGTCATGCACAGAAAGAGAAAACTTGAGATCTTGTTGGAAATTTAAAAATAAACTGCAGAAGCTTTCTGTGACTTTAAGGGTTCATGATACTTCTGCTTTTCATCAGATCTGTGCTTTCATTTTGGCATCCCTCAGTCCTCTGCATTAACCTGCTTTTTAACTGAGCAGAGGAGTTTCTTATCAGACAAGTACTGTTTTCTGTAATGCTTTCCCCTCAGTTGGCAAAGTCTCTTATTTGTGTTAATACACCTTGTTTTGTTGCTGAGGAGTGGCAGGTCTTGTCAGGCTGCTATCAGCATAGAAGACAGCCAGGCCAGTCCTTGCAGACAGGCCAAGTCTAAATTAAACTTATTTGGTTTAAATTCCGATTTTTTTTCCCTGTCAGAGCAGCAGTTCCTTGCAATTTTGGAGAGTTGAATGAAATATTTCTAGTCTGTATTAAGGATATTCCACGTGCAGAATGATTTTTGCAGAATAAAAAACACCAGTGTTTGGGCTCAAAGCCTCTATGGTTTATTTTTATTTTCAAATCTCATAATTTATTTTGTGACCACCTTCATGACCACATGATTTCTTTCAGTTGTACTTCAGAGCCATAGGTATGAGAAACATCTTCTATTTTTCCCCCAACTTATAATTAAAACAATGCAGAAGTTCCTACTGTTATTGTTCTTCAGTTACTATTCTCATTGTTCTATTTGTGGCTTAATAATCTATTTGAATTTAAGTTTTTGGTCACTACTTTTTGTTAATTCTTTTTTCCTGCAGGACTAACCAGCTTTTAAGAATGTTGTTTCCCTACTAGTACTTGACTGCCATAACTTTTTCTTCTAAATGTCATTCATGTTCTCCAAATTTTAAACAACTATTTCTACTTCTGGTTTTCAATACTTTTTAAAACACATGAATCTCTAGAGCAGTATGTAATCTTCCAGTACACAAAGAGTACTGAAGCAGCGTAGCTCTTGCAAGGAATTGGCAGCCTGCTTCCCCATGCCCTTCTGCTCCCTTTCCATGGGTTTTCTGATGCAACTTTGCCACGATATCTCCATGTGCAATCTGGAGCCCAGTGCAGCCCAGCCCATGCTTCTCCACAGATCCAGCTCCTGGCAAGCAGGGATTTACCCCTTACCCCCTCCATGCCTTGGGTGTTTGCCTGATTGGCTGAGTGCCTCATGCCTGAGGCCCATGGTCCCACAGTGCTTCCTATGGGAAAAGATTGTGCTCTAACTGTGCGTAGCCAGCGTGGGTCAGGCACTGAAACTCAGTGCAATTCAACTAGAAAACCATAGAGCCTATGAATATAAGGAATATATTAAGAAATATTCAGACATGCTCAAGCAAGAAGTTTAAGAAATTGCAAGAAATTTCCCTGGAAGAGGAAGTGAGTTTGACATAGGTGAGAATTAGTCAGTCTTGAGTCGTTTGTGGAGACATCTTTGCTATACTCCCTAGAACATCCAGTATTAGCTGTATTTACATTATATTTTGGTTTTTTGAATTATGACAGATTTTAAAGGAACTTTATATTCTTTTGGTTGACCTACTTTCTTGATAGCTTATAATTAAAAGATAAATTTCTGGGGAGGTGAGGCTGATGTTTGGCTTCCTCCAATGAACAAATGCTTTGTTATACTCATAAAAATTAAGCTTTTTATGATTACCCTTGTTGTGTGTATTGGCTTAAACAGTTAATATTCATCAGCATGCCAAGTGTATGGCTTGGTGTGAGACATTTCACAGAGCAAGCTGAGCATGCTGTTGCCAGAGGGAAGGCGCAGTGTGTGTGTGAGTGGAGGGACTTGCAGGCTATTACTGTGCAGCATTAATGTGTGCAGGGCCTGTACGAGGCATGAATGGATTAAGAGTGGATGAAGGCATGCACCTGATCTGTTTGGGCTATGTGGTGACCAGCCCCCACGTCCCCACCTCTCCAAACCCTTTTGCTGTGTAGCAAAAGTCTCTTGCGACTGGCACATCTAATGCTCAATTCTTGTAAATCAGATTGAAAAATAAGATTTTATCAGGCATGCATCCAGTATCAACTTTTCCTCCAAAATGGAACAATGTGTAGAATTCTGGTTTATTTTTATTGTTTGCTTTGAACTGATCATTGAGACTATATGATTGCCAGTAAGATAGATAGAAATGAAACTGCCTTCCTTTGTTTTAAACTTAGGAAGTGTTTAATCTTGGAAGACAATGTAGCATAGCATGCATATGATACTTGAGAATATTGGAAATTTTATGTATATATTAGTTACTATACTAATGACACTCATGACCTTTCCTAGTTGGTTTTTTTTCTGGCTGTGAATGTGTAGTTATTTGCATACAATGTTTCATATTAAAAATATGACACAACCACTTAACTGTAGGAAGACTGGTAAAGGAGGTTGAAGCTGCATGCTTATTCTAGTCATTGGTGCCTAAATATCACACTACCTTTAATACACAATGTCATGTACATACTGATGTGAGCATAATGTACTGCTAGTAGCTCAGCAGAATGAGAAGTTAGTACTGATGAAATGTCAGTCTTAATTTTTTATTACATTAGCTGTGGGCATTTTATGTCAAAACCAGAGCTGACCAAATACTGCAAAATGCTATGCATGAAAACACTTTCATTTATTTAATGTCTTACAGATGTACAAGTAGTCTTTTAATATAGTTTTTCTGAGATGTTAGATGAAAACTAGAAGACTAGATTTTGTCAGATTTAACACCTTTATACGCTGGCTAAAAATATAGCCAGAAAATGAGTCAGTAATTAAACTAGTGGCATTGGATAAGGAATTTTAAATTTTGGGATTAGCAAAGGAAGAAATGAAACTCACCACGCAGGGTCTTTGATCAAACTTTTTAGTGTATCTTAAATATCTTTTAACTTTAACTGATGAGTTCAACCATCTATGAGTTGAAATATTTTTTCATAAATTATTGTATAGAACTCTATGGCTTTTCACAGAGAGTTCATGGCTGAGAAAAGGGGAACTGAGCTCAAGGAAATTTAATTGCTGGGAATACTGTGTGCCTTAGCCATATCTCCTCATAATAACTGAAGAAGGGGAATTCTTTTTGGCAGAAATAAAGGGCACAGCTGTCTGGTTGGGTTGCAATGATAAGGGCAGGAGGAGGGTGGAGGGACATCACCGTGCTGTCTCACCTGGCTTTGGATCTGGATGACTGGAAGCCAAAAAATGCATCTGAGTAGGGGCCACCTGCATTGGAGCACAGGGGGGTAGGGCCAGGTAGGAGGGAAGCTCCTGTGGTGGGTACTTGGTAAGCCTCACCTTCCTGCATTTGTACCTCTAATCCAGGCTCCAGGCTAAGGTATCACCTGACTTGGCTGAAGCTGAGTTTTTATATTGGTTATAAGCCAGAACAAACTTCTGAGAGGGTACCGTTTCATGCATCTACTTTTATTTTTCATACCTCATATAAGAAGTTTTTCATTTTTGGCAGACTGTCTTCTCAGGCCACTCTGAAACTGGGTTATTTACTACAGGTAGACCCAGATTGCTGGGGTAAAAAAGCCAGCAACATATATTTCCTTGAAGGACATGAACTGTGTTTTAAAACTCACTGTAAGAAATGTATTGTTGATATGTGTGATATTTTCTATGGGAATTGCAACCAAACCATTAATAATGGCTTTGTTCTGTCTTTTTTAGCTATCAGTGGCAAGTCTTAAACTGTGAAAGTTTCAGGTTGCTGTATATACAAAAAGAAATTGTGATTTCAAATTATAATTGGAGATGTGGTTATAGAATAATGAATGGGAATAATTAATAGAAAGCTAATTGGGTAACATCAGAATAGTTTATCCTGGTATATTGGGATTGCATGCTTCAGTTGATACTTAGTGTACTTTTGGGATTTCTGGTTGCACCTCACCTCTGGTTCTGATAGTATATCGTATTATGAAGAATTTTAATAATGCTGCAGAACAATTACTTGTTCATTTGCTAACTGATTAAAATTCATGCATAATTTATTGGAACCGGGAGAGACTTTATAAATAAGTCTCCTTGGCCTCAAGAGCTTAAGAACAAAATGTGTATGCTAATATAAGAATGTGCTTTACTTCTTAACATAAAAACTTAATAGGCAATGGTCTCATTAATGTGAGGTTTTATTTGTGATAATCGTGCTCTTAATCAAAGTATATACTTCTAAACATGTCTATATGTTTTAGAAGTTTATAACTTGGAGTTTGTAATGCATTGTGCTCATCAGTGATGATGTTTTCTGCCGTAATATACACTGACCTTAGAATACATTAGTTTGACATTTAATATGTTAGCTCCACAGCAAATAAACTGCCCTCATTATGCCCAGCTGCATTTCTGAGCTTTGATGCAGGTAGGGATCTAAATTAATTCATAAGCACATATATTGCCAAAGAAGGGTAAAACATTAATAACTAATTGAGGTACTTTCTACAGTTTTATATAACCTGTAGCAGAAGTGGAAACACCTTGGAGCATTCATCTTTTCACTCTGGGAGATAAAATTCAGCTCCCATTACAGCCACTATGACATGGCTACAGATTCTTGGTCTCCAAACTGAGTGGTTTGAGAAGCAGCTAATTTAGAAAAAAGTCTGCCAAGATATGTGCCAAAATCTGGGAAGCTTGGTTGCTTATAGAGCTGGTAAATATACTGTTTGGAATAAGCTGTGGTGCCAGAAAGGGAAGTTTTGCTGCTGGAAATAGAGGAGAAGGCAGAGCCACAGAGTCATAGCTAAACCTCACCATGCAGGGAGGATGGGATGTCAAAGGAGGTCCTCCACTCCCCACCATGTGTTCTGTCATTGACACTGGTGGGATCATCCCTGGGAGGCAGAATACGTGCAATGCATCTGTGTCTTAACTTCGGTTGTGCCGAATGTAAGGGTCCCCTGCTAGGGAAATGTTATGATCTGGGGTTAAAAGTTATTTTTAATGTACTGGCCATGAGATCCCCTCTACATGCTCAGAGTTGCTGACATGTTAGTTCTGGATCACTGCTGTGTGAAACCCCCGTGTGCACTGAATTTAGCATTGTTGCCTAATTAACTGAAACAAATTAGCTGAAATATGAGCCATCTGGAATGAAAATGAACCTTCCATGTTTATCAGTGAATTCATTTTATTAGAAAAATACTTGTTGCTTGTGGTTGTTTCTCAAAATAAATCATGCTGAGGCAATGTTTCTATGTTAACATTTCTCAGGGTAGGGGGACCACCTCTTCGTATTTGGTCTGTCATTACCTTTTTTCACTTTGCAGCTGCAGAGAAATATGTAGGCAGGCAGAAGCTGATGAGAAGAGGGGATGACAAAAGGCAGCACACATTCTATTGTTCATGTTTCAAAATCAGTAGTAACTTACTAAAGAATACAATATTATGTTTTGTTACCATATGTTTTTATTTTGTCATTCTCCTGGCAGCTTTACTCAGTTCTGAGCATTCTAAATGCCTGTAGTTGGCATCTGTATCCTTTTCCCTAACTGCATCCAGTGGATTTCAGATCAACTGCAGTGATACTCATTTTTAAGAATATTCTGCGCAGGGGTAGTGTGTAATCTCTTGCAGCTCTCTCTATAAGGAAAGTGCAAATGTGGCTTCAGTCAATAAAAGAAAATTTCATGTTATTGGTACAGTAAATTATATGAATGAGCATCGTTTTTTTCAGAAAAAAATCTCAAGCATCAGCAAAATATATATCAAACAGGATTTTGTGGTCTCTAGATGAGATTTTTAAAAGGAAAAAATATTTTTGAGCAGACGCCAGTAGTGCACCATTCACTTCTATCAGCTGAAATCCTCCTCAGCTCTTCATTGATGTCAGATTGCATTTGTTTCTGAGCTTTGGAATCTTTGCTGACCAAACTCTGATAACTTCCTGTGTAGAGAGCCCTCCTCTTAGTGGGTTTTCCAGCTCATGTTTTATTGCTGGCTTATGTTTTGTCTCTCCTGCAGAGCCGCCCCGGCCAATAGCACCCCCGCAGCTGCTGGGCGTTGGACCTACTTACTTGCTCATCCAGCTGAACGCCAACTCGATCATTGGGGACGGCCCCATTATCCTGAAAGAAGTGGAGTACCGGATGACGTCCGGCACTTGGACCGAGACCCATGCTGTCAATGCACCAACATACAAGCTCTGGCACCTGGACCCTGACACCGAGTATGAGATCCGGGTCCTGCTCACCAGACCGGGCGAAGGTGGGACAGGGCAGCCAGGACCACCACTCATCACCAGGACCAAATGTGCCGGTGAGTGTTGCTCTGGGTAAATTAACAAAAAACCCAAAACTGTTTACTGTATGGTTTAATTGATTGGCAGGCCTGTTGGCTCCAATTAACTTGTATCGGGACTTAAGGATTCCCTTTACACCCACAGGATCCCCAAGTTTCTGAATCAGTAAGAATTTGCTGATTGTGTCCTCTTTGCCTAGTCATTGTCTAGGCTGCTAACCCTTGGAGGGTAGACTATGAGGTGGGAAGCTGAAATCTAAGAAAATGTTTTTCTTCTCATCATATAAGGAAGGAGACCTCTTAATTTCTGGGAACTCCTGATCTCCTTGTTTCTTCACCTTCATATTTTCAATTGCATTTTATGTAAACTTGCACATAAAGCAAATTGCATGGGAAAAAATGATATGTTTAAGAAACAGAATAGTTTCTTAGAATAGTAGCAAGAAAATAAAGTAGTGAACTTCTGCATAATTTGTTTTTTCCCAAGCAGTTACGTATAGCCTGACAGAATCTCCAAGAACTAAAATACAAATACTGACATCTATAGCTAAGACTGCTCCCAGGGAAGTGGTCACAGCAGCAAGCCTGCCATAGTTCAAGAAGTGTTTGGACAATGCTCTCAGGCTCATGGTGACTCTTGGGGCTCTCCTGTGCAGGACTGTGAGTAGGACTCAATGATTATTGTGGGTCCCTTCCAACTCAGGGTATTCTATGATTCTCTGAATTGTAGAATACAATTGAAAATACAAATAGAATGTTTTCTCCATTTCTGACTACTATCACCAAAATCATGTGTTGCTAAGCTCTGCAGTCTGCTTCCCTTTTCTTAGAATGCCCCTGCGTGGCCAGCACCAAGAAGATTAAGCACTGTCAACTTGTGTTATATGCTGTTCCTTCTAAAGCTACTTAAAGTTATTTTAATCTCAGCTTTCACAAGAAGAAAGATAATACCTATGTCTCATAGTTGCAGGGGAGAAAAATTATAGATTTGAATCTCAGACTGTGAGGAAAATAAGCATAAATTAAATTGTGGGGTTTTCCCTTCAAGTCTCAGGACTTCTAGGGCCTGAGAGTATTTTAAAGGTGCCACATTATATTTAGCAAAGGGTGCTGATCTATTCAAAATTGCATTAAAGTAATCAGAAGGAAAAGCTGCAGCCTCAGTTTTCCATGTGTCATGTGTGTACGTGCATAATATAAATACAAATATATATAGTATATGTGCAGAAATAGAAATGGCTTTTTCACAAGTTGAAGACAGATCTCTGATGGATGACCATTCGTTTTGTTTACTTAAGGAAGAGTGTCAGGGTCTAGATCAGAAGACAGAAATTCTAGCAGACTAGGTCAGTGGGTATGAATTACAGAAAATTAAAGAATCTTTTTTAAAGTTGCTCATAGTACTGTCAGAAGCTGATGCACAAAGCTGGAGTAAGATTAAACTTGAGGCATCTTTTGGAGTTTTTATAAACTTGAGGCATCTTTTGGAGTTGGGATAGTTTTTATAATTTAGTCTGTCTTTCATGTGAAGTAGAAAAATCTACGTGTCTATCTCAGTTAGGATGTCAGTCTTTGAGATCTAAGTAAGGTTAAAGTATTGGTTTATTGCACAGAATTGGTTTAGGCATTCTTCTGAAAAAGTAGAATTGGAAAACTGTTTCTGTTTTAAAGAGGCTGAGCTGAGACAAACAAATTGAAATGTTTAGGTTGTTTTCCAGCACTTGAAAGAATGTAATTTAATTTACCCAGGTTGTGACAGAGTAAAGATTGTTAGTGGGAGAGGAAGTAATGAACTATATGGCATATTTTTAGAAGCCTGCTATATGTTTTTGTGCGTATAGTTTTATTTTTTTAGCATAATATTCACATGTAAGGCTCCAAAATCTAGTCTGGCTTGAGAAAAAAAAATTCAACTCAATTTAATACATTATGGAATTAAGCAGATCAAAAAAAAACTTGAGCAGAAAATTCTGAACTTTCTGTGATAGCATTATCTTAATAAAATTTCAAGCTGTTTACCTTGCACTAAGACTGATTCTTCCTGTTCCATTAAAGTGAAGGCAAATAATTTTTAATATTAGCTAGTTTCAGTTAGAAGTGTCAGCAATGGTTTGTGAAGACTGAAATATTGTGCCCAGCATCAGGGATGAGTCAGGACAGAACCAAATTGAACGCCCTGCTGCCTCCTCACCTGTCTGGAAAATGAGACAGACCTTCCTTTTCTGCAGTGTTCTCCCGAGGCTTTCGACAAATAGCTGCACGTCCTCATCAGTATGATTTTCTTGGTTGCATATACGTATATTTTGCTTGTAAAAGGAAAATTATAAACATAAAAATTAATCTTTTCCAAAGAGAAGATTTATAAGAAAAGGCAAAGGCAATAATGGAATATCTCACCCTGCAGTCTCTGCTGCTGCCAGTTTTGTACCAGTGACTGACAGGTGATTTACTGTGCTATATGAGATGACATCTCTGCAGCAATATCTTCTTTCTGGAGTTTCTTCAATTATTCCTAATTCTCATTTCTGACAAGCTCACTTGTTTGTCAGACAGATACTCTCTTTTCTGTCAATGTTCTTTGTCAATTTGTCTTTCCTAAGTTTTATACACATTAGTTCAAATTCTGATGCAAGTTATAATTGATTATCTGCTCCGTATCAGATGGAATAGTGGGAAATAAATGAATTTTTAACATGAAGTTTGACTGCTCTCTATACAAATTAAAAATTGTGCATTAGTGAACGTTGATCTGATGAGATTGTAAGGATTAAAGTTTACACTCCAAGTGGCAGCAACAGCAAACTCGCTGAAAAAATAATGAGAATAAGCTAGTATTCTGCTCACTGTTTGTTTAATGCTTAAGCAAATATCGGCATTTTTTTCAGATGAAGTTTAAAATACGTTTTTCCCCATAGTTCATTCAGTATTTATAATTTCATGCTATTTCTTAATAACATAATATTGATCATTTGTCCTCTGCTTTGCTGGAGATGTATTCTGCTCCTAAGCGATTTGAGTGATGATCATACTTACCTCATTGTCATACGTGCACTTTTATTATTAGGTATTTAGATCATTTTCTGTCTTCCTCATAGCAAAACTAGTGCCTGGTGACTCATTTACTAAATGTTTCCACTAATGCTAAACAAAATTGTTCTTTAATGAAGGTATAATTCTTCCACTACTTAAGTCCTCTGACAGCCTGTTTGTCTACCTGGCATTTCTCAGGTAATCTTTCCTGTGCTGATGCTAAGGCATTTTGTTAGATATGTTGTTTTATCATTCTATGATTAAAGATAGCACTGAGCAATCAAACATATGAAACCACTGAGTGTTTTCAAATGGCTGAAGTCTGAAACATCTGAAGCAAAACACCATATTCTTGCATTATCCTCTGTAAGACCCAGGTGTATGCTTTATTTCTCTTCTAAGCACCACTGATGATGATATGATCAAGGCATTGTGTTCTCAGCTACTGATGCTGAAGGATACTCCCTCCCCCTCGGTCCTCACAGGGCACCTGAGTTTTATTTCATTCTGATTTTACCTCTTGCCTGGGGTCATTCCTCAGATTATTCATTTCTCCAGGATTCTAACACCAAAACAAAAGGCAGAGAGTAACACTTTAACCAGAAGAAATCCTTAAGGCTGTTTTCTGTGGCTCAGGGGTGTGTTGTCCTTCCTAGCGTATCCTCCGAGTTGTTATTGCCTTTCTTCCCTTGAGGGGGTAGGAGGAGAGGGGCAGGTTGTAGAAAATACGTGATAATCAAAAATTGTCCACTTAGCCTGCTTTTTCAACTCTAAATTAGGAGTTGTTCTCTTATGTTGGCTGCTGCTTCTGAGTAACAACTCACAACTCAGTTTTATGATTAACTGATATTTTAGTGGCGAAGGAGGTCAATAGTTCAGCCTGTCCAGAGCTTAATATATGTACACAGTGGAATTGCTTGCTCCTACTTTACTGAAGTTCAGCACAAGGGTGTGATTTTTCAGAAAAGCATGAAGAATTGTAAAACAGTTGGAGAAAAGAATGCTGTGTGTTTTCATTTTTTTGGTTTTGATAATGAAATCAGTAAGGGCAAGGGGGAGCTTTATAGCTGTAGCAGAACCAAGAAAGGAAAAATATTTATCAACGATACTATTATTATTACTATCGTCATTATTGTTATTTCATTGTTTAAAATTGTTATCCATCACAGGGACCTGATATTGGTTAAAATCAGCCTCAAGGCATGAGAGCAGGAGATGCTAGTTCAGCGATGCAGTGCTGGCACATGAACACCTGCAGATGAAGGCTTTGGAACTGGGCTGATTTCTGCTGCCTTTTCAGTTGCAGAATGTTTGTGTACAGTTTCCACATATATTAATTTCAAAAACAATATACACAGAGTGGAGGATACTGCTGAATTCTCCTCTAGCAGGAGAAGCAAAGCATGGAAAAATATTGGAAAAAAATGCAAGCTCAAAGCTTTTAATCATTGTCTTGGGATTTATAACAGTGGGACCCCAGAGAGGTTGCCATTGAGGAAGTGACCCTGCATGACCATCTGGAGAATTGAAATGTTGTTGTGGTTACATAAAAATTGTAAATTACTTTACAAAACTAAAGGAGTGAGAGGGACATTGCAGTATAGAATCTGCATGTGTGCTGGTGTGAGACATGTAGAGTGCTCCTTCACTCAGTGTTTGTTGCCTTTTACACTTGCAGAGCCAAGGCAGAGGGTTAAGGTTGGGGACCTGGCTTTGTAGGCTTTGCTGTGTGCCGCACCAGGGAATGTAGGATGTTGGAATATGAGGCAATGTGTTTATAAAATTGGGTAGAGTCAGCATCACAGGAGGCTTCTGGAATATACAGCACTGAACAGATAATCCGTGCTCTTCATTTGTGTCCCTTACAGTAGTGCAACTGCAATTGGTTAAAATTTTAAAATCTAATAAAAATACAGATAAGTGCTTAATTTTGAACTATTATTTTTTTAATGGGGACAGAGAAATATTTACCTTTACAGAAAAACAGCTGGCTTCATGTTTCAAGTAGATTTTTTTATCTTATTTCCCTCAAAGTAGATATTATTATGGACTCAGACTATGGCTTCAAAGGCAATGTGAATACATTTTGAGTGCTTAGATTACATTTTTTTATTGCTCATATTTTTGTTGTTTACTGTTTGAATGCATTTTAAGGATAAACTAAAGATGAACAACTTGAAACTAAATGGATATGATACTTTTAAAAATTATTTTATATTTGTCGTTTCAGAAGAGCCCTCATTACACCAATATTTATAAGTTGTTGCTGTTTTTACAAATGTGTTTGGCACCTGTGATTGTTTCTGGGCTTTTGGCCAGGTAGTAATTGGAACCATTTAAGGTCTTGCTATCAGATTCCAAATGTACCAGAGTCTTGTTCCATATAGGTTTACTAACAGGATATGATATGGGGAGGTAGAGCAGGAAGACATTAAAACAATGGAAGAAGTCTGGACTAAGGAGCTTCATCATATTCCCGTTAACACTGAATACTAGAATTGTTATTGAGAAGGCATCCTGTAGAAGGGCCATCTGATTTGGACTATCATCTGGCACCAGCAGTCATGCTCTGCTTATTGTGCTGGTTTCCACTGCTGAGATACTCATACCACATATAGAATCCTAATGATGCTTATATCCATAAGAAAGGACTGTAGTGCAGCTGACTTACCTTGCAAGAGACCAAGCAGACTGCCCAGCCAAGTTCTTGTCAGATTGTGTAAATGAAGCATGGTATCCTATTTTTCAAAGGAGCGCAATGCTGATGACTCAGTTGAATTGGCAGTAAACTTCAAGTTCAGGCAGTGACCTCCCCTAAATTAGTTTTCAACTATTTTTTTGTTTGCTGTATTCAGCCTTGCTTAGTATCACTTATATGATACTTGCAGCTGCAAGCTCCCTCTGCACTAACTGGAAACTTTCTTCCTGGAACATTGCAAGTGCCATATTATGTACAAGATGTGGGCTTCCTGAATTCTATCATGCTTAATTTTTGGGAAGAGTTTTGTTCATGGCTATTATTTTATGGTAAAGTATCATATTCAGCAGTAAATCACCCTGATGCTCTTTGCTTAGAGTTAGGATAGCAGACCTAGGTAAGTGGACTCCTCTAGCATGGCCACCCATATTTCAAAGCCTCTGTTGTGTACAGTGGCCTCTTCTGCCTTCTTTCTGAAGTCTGCCAGTGGGCAGGGAGGGATGAATAACCTAAAGCATGACATGGTTGTGGTCATTGGCCCTTGGCACACTGGTCAGTCAAGGTTTTGGTGCATAAACTTTGGTTAATATTAGGGTTCTCTTTCTGGTGAAGGACACAAGGTCAAGATACCCCTTCCCTGTCTAGTAGAGGCACAGGGAGGAAAAGGAGTGGCTACCAACACCACACAGAGCTCCCCTGTCTCTCAAGCAATTTCTCTGTTGCCTCATCATGGTTTGTTTGGTGGCTTTTCCCAGAGCAGAGCATGCCGTAACACACTGAAACCATCATGATTTATCCAAAGTGCATGTAAATAGTCCATAGATCACAGTTCTGAGAGGAGCACTGTCTGTGGCAAGAAAATATATTGCAGTACATTAATCCACAGTGCCCATTCCAGCTGTAAAGGAATGGATGTGGACAATAATTCATATTGCAGCGCTTGAAAGTGCTGTGGGTGCACCCAGGCCAGATAACTCACAGCCTGATTACAGCCTCTGCAAAACTGGGGGACTGATGTTCACAGATTTTTGGTCTATGGCTGCTTCTTCAAAACATGACTGCAGGTTGAGATAATCTTTCCCTTTTTGAAGACTGGAGCTCTTTTTTTGAACAGTGACTTCTATCTTTTATTTCTGCTGAAATAGATATTTTTTTTAAAAAATGATTAATTATTGTGTTCGATGCTTTAGTTTGGTTTCATAATTAAGGTCTCTCAGCTGTTCAGGAACGCCATATTAATTTTATAGTGTTTGAGAACTGGTAAGTACGTAAATAAAACAAACTTTTGTAGGACTGGATTTTATTGTATTTTCATTTATCAGTCTATTAAAAATTAATCAGGGAAAATTTTAATAAGGTTTTTAAGTTGCTCTGATCATTGCAGCACTAAAGTGTTTTGGAAGCATACTATTTTTTCAGTTATTTTGGCAGAGTAGTGTGGATTAGATATAGAGGGCTGTGAATAGAGTAGCAGGAATGGAAGGATGGAACAGGAAAGCAGTACCAGCAGCCAGTGCTGTGGCAGGGGATGTTGATGAGATTTACCGATTGTATTCAATACTTTTCCCCTCTCTCCCATGAGTCCCTCTCCAAAGCTATACAAAGAGGTATCATGTCATTCTTCCCAAAAGCCCTGGTTTTTACAGGCATCAATCCTTTGGACTTTCTTCTGCTAGATAAATATTTGGGTTTTTATTTAATTCTTGTTCACTTTTAAAAATTTTTTTAACTTTGTTTCAATTTAATAGTGAGCAACATAATTATTTTCACCTAATTCGAACCTCGACTGTATGAAGCAGAACTGAGTGAATTTCACTCTCTTTACTTTATTTCTCAGTAAATCCTCCTGCTGGTGCTGAAAGAGGGAATGGACCATGTGATGCTTTTGTATGGAATGATAATGAAATAGCCTCCATTTTAACAAAGAGTTGAGGAGCATATTAAACAGCAATTGTGATCAAGTTACACCTCAGGTGATCAGGAGTTCCAGAAATCTAAAAATTACTTATCAAGGGTCTTAATATTACCTGGTTTTTTTTCCTATCTTCAAATAAAAATCTGGAGCAGTCCTGGAAAGCTCCGAATGACTTAAAAAACAAACATTAAAAATACCGATCTGAAGACTCAGGATCACCTGGTTAATTAAAAGCTTGTCATCTTGACTTTAATTCTGAACAGAATAATGGAACAGCCAATACCAAGCTTGATTAATGAAGAATTAAGGAAATAAAATAATTAGAGACAGTCAACAGATTTATAGAGTGCTCTTGTCAGAATAACTTGATTTTTAAAAATTAAATTACAGATTTGGTTAATAAAGATGATATTGTTCTTCTCTAATGCATTTAATTTGATATAAGGCATTTTGATTAAGAAACTAGAATAAAATGGTCCAGCTGAAATGGAGAAGAACTGCCTAAAATATTAATTGAATAAGTACTCTTCTTTGTCTCATATCAGGAACAGTTCCATGTAATTTATAAAGAAAATGCAACTATGATAATGTTGGCAAATTACAGAATATTATGAAACTGGTAGGAAAAAAAAGCTTGAAAAAAATACTTGAGTTCTAATTAGTGGTTTGAATTGGCTGAATCTTATATATATTTACAACATTTGCAGTATAAATAAAACAAGATAAGCATAGGTACAGTGTGGGAAAAGAGATCTGAGAGTTATGGACTGTTAAGGCTGAGACTTAGGCACTGGAACTAGAAGAGGTCTTGTAGCCCTTACCTTGTAAACCAGAGCAAAATTTCTCACTCTTTCCTTAGCATTGGAGAATGTTTTAAAGCTTTTGAAGGTGTAATCTTGAAATTGCTTACCAAATTAGCTTTCTTCTGATACAAATCTTTTTTCCCCTTCTCTCCAACCCCCCTCTGAATCTGTTTAACATCCTATGCAAGAGCTTGTTATCAAGGGGACTAGGAAACGAAAATACAGAAAATCTGGCAGAAAGTTGAAATCTGGAAACAATCATGTTGTTTGTATGTGACTAGAATTATTACTGAATTTGGAAATAGAGATATGATTTAGGCAGTAATTCCTCATGGGTTGAAATTTATTTTCCTTGTTTCACATCTCCAAATCAACTGCATAAGCTTTGTATTCCATTGTATACTATTATTTATCATCATTTTATGCATTTTGTTTTTCAGGTCATTAATTGCTAAAAGTTATTTCATTACCCTTGGAAATGACAACATACTAAATTATCATTCAGATAATTAAACATTTCAGATACTATAACAGTACCATAAGTACACATTTTGCAGTTTATTACCTTTATTTTAGAAAAATTGTGCTCAATGACAGGGACTGGTGAAAATATATTTGATTGTGCACCTTCTTTTGTCTGCAAAATGAACTCTTAACAACTAGGCTGAACTGTCAGAGCATGAGCACCCACTGGGTCTATGATGTGCTCTAGTCACAGTTCACAACCTGTAGTAGCTTAGATGATTACAAATAAATAAACCAGTTGAGTTGTACCATATTTCCTTAAAGTGATGACCTTTGAAGACAGTGCAGAACGGCAATTCAAGAAACCTGCTCTCTATTTATGTCCCTTGGCTTCACCTTTGAGAAATCGGTTCACTTTGATGTCTCATTGCTGTTTGGAAAGCAGGGCTGATTATGAATGCTTCCCCAGCAATTTTTCTCAAATTTGTTTACCTCAGATGATTTTTTTTTCTTTTCAGAGCAAGTACTTTTCTTACTTTTGTTGTGCTGGTGGCAATGAGAACTTGGATTTATCTGTCTGAATGATAAATATTTTGTAATGAGAATCCCATACAATTAAAATCATATGTAAGGGATGAAATTTTTATTCATTCAGTGACAAGTTTTATTACTGTGCTGTCTGCATTCAGCTCTTAGTGTGACCAAGAGCTCTTTATCTGTCCATGCAGAGTTGACTTGGTGTTGACTTGATATAATAAGGTCTGATGGAGAGTGTGGGAAGAATGCAACAAACGTTCTATATAGAAATCAATGGAGATCAATTTATTCCTGAAATTGTTGTTGGCTTAGCCCTTGTCTGTTATTAGCTGAATAGCCATAAATTAGGATCATGCAAGTTGAGCATGTTCTTCTTTTTCTCTGTGTGTCTGCCACTTCACCTCAAAAGCTTCTTAGGTTGCCATTACCAAGTTTTCTTTTTCTGATGCTTATCTTTTTGTGTTTGGATTTTTTTCTTCCTTTTTTAACACAACCATACCTCTCCCTTCAGCCCCAGATATTCCTTCCCTTCAGCCTTGAAACAGAATTGAAAACTTTAAAGCAAATATGGATGCTTCTATCTAAATAGTGGATGAGGGAACAAATAATATGTTATAGAAATTATTCATATGACATAATATGCTTGTAGGTCTGCAGTTCATATAGTCATGAATATAGTAGAAGAACCTCTACAGAAAAGAAACAAGTAAAAAAATTTTTAGATGTGGCTTTCTTGCCTAGCAGTACTTGGAAAAGTTGGGGAATATGTATTTGAAAGACAAGTTAAGATGGTAGATATTTTTCATAGTCACTTTACTGAGGGGTTCATTCAGAGCATTTACACATACTTTATACAATGAGAAAAAATACATACACAATACCATTGTGTAGAAATCAATAAACCATGATGTTTATGCCTTTCTTTGAATTATTTAGTCCTAAATTTACTAGTTGTCATGTGCATTAAATTAAGGCTGTTCACAAATGTAGGATGTTTTTTTTCCTGTGTTAATTTGATCTGGTCCCACAGTGGGGAAAAAAGAGCAATCACTCTTCAATATTGCTTTCACAAATCAGCTTATTGTCTCTATGTTTAGGAAAGGATTTGCATGTTTAAGGTGGGAATTCTAAGTCTGTACAATAATTTCTATGATGACTCTAGGTGATTTAAAGATCTGTTAAAAACAGATATGCTGTGGGTTCCTGTGGGTGATGCTTCAGCTGGGCTTCTGCATCATGTGGGGTGCAGGTTCTGTGGAAGCCATAATCTTTCAGTGCACACTGAAAGTCAGCCTTGTGGACAGACTTAAACTAGAAAATATTATCCTCCTGTTATGCTTTTTGTTGTTCTAAAACTAATCTCTTGGACACATTACATTATTCTCTCTGTAGACACTTGCCAATGTGTGTTTTATCCTCCTCTGAAGAGCAGCCATCCTGTTCTGGTAGTTCTGTGTAAAGCACTCAGGTATGATGGGCAGGCTTCTTTCTGCCTGTCTAGACCATAACACAGGCTAGGAAACAAATATGCAGCAATTGTAGTAAAGAAAAATAGTTGCAAAAAAATCCTTTGTAGTATTTTCAGTATGTTTTTAAGCCTTGAATTGCACAAAACCTGCCTTTAAATATCATACTGTTACTCGCACTGTCCTTCTTTCTCTGTTTCATGCTATGCTCCATCTGATGTGGACTTGCAGTGGGGGTTAAATATAGCACTGAGAAGTCATGAAGAAACTCTTTTGTCTCTGGTGCTAAAGGTCTGTTTTTTGGAGCAGGATTTGCTGAGTTTTTTTTTTTATTTGCACAGAACAGTTGCTAGTGTGAGAAAATGGAGAACTGGAAGCACTGCAGCTTCTGTAACTGAAGTTCCTCTCGGTGAACGTGATGGCATTTAAAAAATATAAAAGTCATTGTAGATACATTTTGTTTGAAAATTTGATAATTCAGTCCATTTCTTTGAATTCAGCAATTTCTTTGAATTTGCTCTTAATTTAGCATTAGGAGTAGTCCCCTTTATGATAAACAAAAACATAAAGGGCGACATGGGCCTGGGCACATTAAGATGCCTCGTTACTGAGGTCTGAGCATCCTTGCAGAGAGGCAGCATTGGGAAACAGAGCTCTAATATAGTATCAGCTTCTAATAATTTAATTTCTGCAAGTAAAGTGTGATTTTTATCTTTGGTAAAGTGAGTGTCTAGCTATTTAGCCAGGGACAAAGCATAATGCCATCATTGGAGAGATGTATTGTCAACTTGGACAGGTGATATTTAAGGACCCTGAAGAGAGAAATGACCTGGCAGTGTAACAAGACATATCACAAGTGACTGTCTCAGAAAGAATGAGAACAAGACAGACAATTTCCATTACTTCTCAGTGTTAAGGTACTACCATTATCCCTTAAACAACCACATGCTCCAAGCAATAATCATGCACTGTCTTCTTCTGTACTAATATGAAACTGGAATTCAATCTCTTTGACACATATTGCTTCAGCTTGTCTTGTCAAGTTGTTTCTTTGCTGGAGTTCAGCTGATGTATAGCAAATGGGCTTTATAACTGAATGAAATGGGGAAATAGTTATCCCATTTCCTTTGATGCTGGCTGCAGAGGTGCCAAGGATATGGTAGAAGAGAGAGACTTTGTTTCTTGTAGCCTGTAAGTTATTGCCAGTTAGGAAATCAGTGAAACCACAAGCAGTTCTTCACACTGGTTTGTCTTTTGCAGTCCCTCCCCATTCTGATCCAAGTACCCTGTTAGCTCTATACTAATTCCCATAATACCTTAGAGAGAGGCAATCATTCTTTTTCCACTGTCTTTCCAAGAGGGTGGGAATCCAACAGACCTGGGTTTTATGGCAGGATTTTGTGCTTATTTTTTATTTTTTTTCAGTGGGAACCTCTAGTTGCTGATAGTCTCTACAACTCTTGTATCAATCAGATCCTTCCTGTCAATTATAATATCCGCTGTCATTATGGTATTCTGCACGTTGGTGAAATATATTTTATAGTAAACTCGTTTTAATTCTGTGTGGATAA
>VWYI01008449.1:0-27788 GCA_013399455.1 Anthoscopus minutus | reverse complement strand
GTTATAGCACAGCCATAGGTCCTGAATTTAAAGAAGAGAGAAATCAATACAGATCCTACAGCTTTCTGGTTACATCTCCCCAGCTACCTGTAGACTCACAGTGGGGACTTCAATTAATTTTCACTTTCTGGGCTTTCTGGACAAAAGGTTCATATGACAGTGCATGACACATTAAGATTTATCTGGATCCTCAGAGGGGTTGTAGTCAAAAGACCATTGAGATAAACACAATTGCCAGTGTCTGGGTGTCCTGCTGAGGAGGCTGTTCCTTGTACATTATATGCAACCCGCTGGGAGCACACAGACTATAAATATAAAGCTCTCTTTTATGGAGCAGCTAATGTCAACAGTGGTGCCTGCACCACATGACTTCATACATCAGGGGATTCCAGCCCAAACATTTCCTATGTTGCACAGAAGAGGCATAAAAAAATCAGACCAGATGACGACAATGATTTTGGTATCTGCTTACATTCATACAAAACTAAGCACAAAGCTTTCCCTCTGTATATTCAAATACAAATGTAACTTGTATTTTAAAAAAATTTAAAAAATAAAATAAGAAGGAAATAAATCCTCATCTGTATGAGTATTTGTAGAAAAAATGTAGGTCCTCTCTTGGTAAAGATATATTCACACATATACAAACATGCATATATGTATGGGGATCTTCATCTTCTGCTTTACAGAAAACTAATTTTAATTTACAGGAATTTCTGTTGCTTTCAAACACTTTTAAAAATGCCTCATTACATTTAGTGTTTCCTTTCCTTGGCATCAAAATATTATAAAACCAATAAGACCAACTGCAATCCAGAGATACAAATGAATCTTCTATACTGCCGGCAGCAATTACCCTTTCCTTAAAAAATATCAACCACTTAACAAATGAGCACTTAAATAAGCTTTTATTAAACTTTAGCATAAACTGTTAAGTGTTCACTTGGTAAACTTTGCACTGGGATTTTAATTAAAGCCACCAGCCACATAAACTGTGTTGTTTCTGCTTCTTTTTTCCCCCTCCATACATCAGTTTTCTCTCTCCCAGACTTGAAGAGGCAGATTTGTCTGAAGCTGTGGCCAAAGCCAAAAATCAAAGCCAGTTCCATTTCCTGGGATGGCTGTGAACACAATTTACAGCAAGGAAATTCTCCCATGCACATTATGGATGACCTTGGGAGAATCAGTTCATGGGCTACACTTTTGGCAGCTGAGAGCTGGATCATTAAAAACCCTCCTGAACATGGAAACACATGCAGTGTTGGCAGAGAGACAGCAATCCAATCCACTCAGCAAAGGCAGGTTCAGGGAAGGAACAAACAGAAAAGCTCATGCTTACAGTCAAAAGCAGCCAATTCTCTCTCATTCAGCCTTGGAAACTGGCAAAAACAACACAGTTGTTGCCTGCTTCATTTTTTGTTTCTGATGAAACTTTCCCCATCAATCCTGAAGGTATAAATACTGCTACACAATCCATGGCAGCTGGTTGAGGGCAGTTTCACTGAAACACATTGGCCTATCTGAAGGATTTTTGCCAAAAAATGAGTCTTTTTGATCTAACTGTAACAATGACATTCTTATAGTGTTCAAAAATGACACTACTACATCGATTCTTACAAAACATTATTCGCCAGATAATTCATGGAAGAAAAACAAAGAAAAACTTCGAATATACTGACTGCAAAAGCTATCCACATTAAGGCAATATCCAGAATTTTAAATAAGCAGCTACAGAGGTGACTTGGGAAAAATCTATCATGCTGGGATGCACCAAATATACAACCCTTTAATTAGTTAAAACCAAGACATTTGATTCTTTTGCAAATGTTAATCATCTCTTTTTGAAATGTTAATCATCCAAGTAGCAAACTGTTTATATTTTTGTCAAAAATTGAAATATATTGCCCCAAACTTTAAAAATTCCATATTAACTACACCCATCAAAAGACTTGAACTTTCAATCAAATCCTGTCTACAGAGGAGCGATGAGGTAAATTAGGCAATGTTAATTTAATGATCAATCCTTGTCATTTCAGAGTGACAGTACTATTTAGAAAAAAGTGAAAGGAAAATAGATTAAAGTGCTAAAATAAAGACGCTTTGTTCATCTGAATAAAACATTTGTAACTCTGGTCTGAGAGGTTACTTTCATTTGCAGCCAGTTTGATTTGCCACTCATCTTCCTTTGGGAATCATTCTGTTTCAAGTGCAGTAAGAGATTATTTATTTACATAAGCCAACAGAGGGTTATTCTTTCCTCAAAAAACAGAGAATGACATTGCTATACAAATGAAAGAAAATGTTAACAACTCCTGAAAGTTCTCATAGGTGATTAAAGGCATCATGCCACATAGCACTAAGTGATTAGCACTGATGTGGCATATATTACATTTTAAGCATAGTTGAGCTTTTGCACTGTTTCTCCAGCTACTAAAATGTCTTTTTCAAGACACATTAGAAATATTTGATCTTCAGAACAATGTTTTAGACTAAGTGCAGAAATTACTATCCTTCTTTGAAATAACTTTTATAAATGATCAGGAAGTAGCATCCTTACACATTTATTTTGAAATTAGTCTTGAAGGAGAAGAAAGTGAAATTGAAGCTGGTCTTTGATATTTTCATGTTGTTCCCTATTTCTGAGGCAGAGCTGAATACCAGCACTAAGGTAGCTGTCACCAATCTACTGTTGCCAGGCCTTTTGTCTTGTGGATGTCTCGACTGCACTTTGTAATTACAAATATTAAGGGTTTCTCCTTCAGAGGAGGTTACTCCCACAGAGTCTCTCTGAAGTACCCAGAGAAACCTGGTTTACTGGAGCAGACCTGGACACTCACAACCAACACCTGCAGCAGCAGCAGCAGCGTAAGCCCATAATGGAAACATCAGGTACTTGCTCCATACCAAGCAGGCTTTGAAAGCCAATCTAACAAAAAATATCAACCCAAAGCCTTCTGCTCCTCTTCTTCTGACCTCCCTACAACATTCCTTCTTACAAACTTTCCCATGAGCTTCAATTCCATGCATTTCATTCTTTTCAGTTTACAATCATACTGGTAGCAGCATAGCTGGAGCTAAATTTGACCATCAGCTTTATCATCATTGCACTCTGTGCTCTTATTCCTACCCCATATATCTCAAAAAACGTCACTTTACCAAACAAACCCTCCCCAGTCTCAGAGGAAGGCAGCTTTTCAAGCACATCCAGAAATACCACATAGAGAATCAGCTTCAAAGGCAAAAGTCTTGGCAGAGCCCTGCATTATAGAACCCTCATGCTCAGAACAAAACCCAAAACAAAACCCAAACCTCCTCCAGCTGACAGGCTTCTGCTAAATAAAAAAAAAAACCAATAAAATTAGAGGTAATGATTTTCTGATGGATTACAAAAAAGTTGCAGCACTACTTACTTGTTCAAAGCTGAAACCAGCTCCTTGACTTCCAGTGGGAAGTCTGTGCATGGCATAGCACAAGAATACAACACTGCAGGACAGTACTACTGAGAGTAATATTCCAGAGATAACTAAACCTCTTTCATTTCCAAAGGTGCTGGCAATTCTTTTTAATTTTTTTCCCATATCATGTAGACTATCATTCCTCCCCTGGTAAATCCTAGTAACTAGGCTCCTCCTTTCAAGTAAGTATTTTTTTTCTTATAGTAAATCTCTGAGAAATAATTCTCTACTTTTAGGTCCCCGGCTGAAGATGTATCATTGCTGTTCCTTGGGCATCAGAATAAAAAAGTATGTGTCTCACTCACTAATTTCTCTAGGTATGTTTTCCATACCAGAGAAAATAAAACTTAGATGTTTATACTGTTTCCTCTCTCTTACTAGTTCACATTAAAATCTTAAAAAACTGGAAGACAGTAGGGTACAAGTATGAGCCTAGCTCAAAAATTTATAAAAGCTCATTTATTTTGCAACTAGCAAGGAAAAGAAACCAGGGAAAGAAAAAGAGGCAGGGGGGTGAGAATATTAAAAGTCATGGTTGCCACCTCCTAACTCACCCAGGGCATAAGCCAAAACAATTATGAAGAGACATATGTTGATGGCAATAAAACAATTACTTGCATTCTGTGCCTATTTTAAATATTAAGTGTTAGCAGCATGTTACTTAGAAAATTAAAAGCCTCCAAATTTTAGTTTCAGGATATATGGATAAAGTACTGCATATGGAGGAAAGTCAAACCCAAACATTTCTTTGTTTGCATATTGAATACCTATATCATGTAATCAAAAATTTATAGTTTAGAATGAGTCTAATATTGCAACTCATGAGTAAAATTTGGCATTGAGGATGACCATTTACATGCTAAGTCTGACTGTACACTAAAATAAGCAGATGTGTAACAGCTTATTTTTAAAATATCATATACTACACACATAAATGCAAGTGCTGGATCTAATTTAACGAGATTTGTGGTTATGAACACATGGACACCAAAAATCCAGCATGAATGATAAGTTATGGTCCAGTGCAGTTCCAGCTGGCTAAGATATAAACATTTCATTCCCAAACTGCAGTTGCTAGTAAAATCTGTACAGAAAATTTCATTATACCTACAGCAAATGCTTGTTTGACATTTTTTCTCTTTCCTAAAGCAATGCAGCTCTCCCCCAGAAACAGTGAACAAGATGATAATACTCAGGAGCAGCTTCAACTTCACTTCCTCCTCTTTCAAGATGGATGAAAAATACGTGGGCATGCTACTTATTTCCTTATCTTATATGAAAGGAAACTTAAATGAGAGATGGGAATTTCTGCTCTTAGTCAGGAATGTGCTTCTGCAGCTCAAATATTTCTGCTGTGTCTTCAAAAAAACCCCTGGGCTGACCTAAAGACATCTGGAGACCAAGTCTGTGACTGAATTTGATCTTACATTTATTCTTTAGCACAGCAAATAGGTATGCAAGAAAGAGAGGTGGAAAAGTGGTAACTCAGTGACAGAAGGATGTCACAGACATCACAGAATGATGTTTGACTACTGCAGCAGTCAAAGCACATTCAGGCAGTAACGAAAGCAGCACCAATTACTCCTGTATGTAACAGGCATAATATTGTCTTAACTGTCTTAATGTAACGAATAAAAATTAATTTGCACATCGGGATCCACGTTGAAGCTGAATTCAGAGCATTACAAAAGACATGCTGCCCAGCAAAATTAATGCCATGTTAATTTTCTGTTAAGCATCTTTTTAGAAAAAGCAGTAACTTCCCAGTTTACAGTGAACATTTCTTACTTTGTTGGAATCACTGTACCTGTAAATTGTACCACATTGAACATCAATTCCATCACACCAGCACAGGCCAAGTGACAATGACTGATCTTGGGTATTAACTTCTGGCTGTTCCAATATGTATTTAAAAAAACTCCACCACCTTATTTTAGAAGGATTATGGTGCTACTGCAAGCTATCCATATTGGCAAAACCACCAATAACTCAAGGATTTGGTACCTACAAAACAAATTAATTTATGTTTCATGCTTACATAAGAGACCCTTGTGAAATATTGCCTAATCCAAATTTAAGAAACAAAAGTAAAATATTTATAAACAAGACACATTGGAAACCCGGGAAATCCTTATGGAAGACATACTCCAACGTGATTGACTATTCATATCAGAGTATGACATATGCTAGAAATGAATAAAAAATAAACAACATACCCCATTACTCCCAACATCTGCAAAGCCTATTACAAACTTCCTAAACTACACAGATGTAACAGCATGGAGCTCTTAAGCTTCAAGTGCATATTGATGAGATTGTATTTGTGTTTCTGTGATCCTGAAGTGAACAATTTAAGAACATGTATTTCTGTACTGAAACTGAGCAAACCCAGAAGGTTTGTGTTTCTGTTTGTGAGGACATGTGACGTGTATACCTGCAAGACAAATTAGCAGCTTGCCAGCAGTTCAGCAAGATATCTTTACCATCTCTATTAAAAAATAATAATAATAATTTTAAACCAAACGAAGCAGATTGTGGCTGAGAGGTTACAAAAAATGCTGAAATTCCTTAAAACACACATGAACATGGGGGTAAGAGAACTTCAGATAAGCAACATGGAATAGCAAAATCAAAACAAATTACACTAACTTCAGAGATTACTTATTCACATCTGGAAAAAGATACCAGATTTTACAGTCTCATTTTAAACCCCAGGTTTCTCTCTCACCAGAGTATGTTCTGCACCACCCCGTCCAAAGCCCTCCAAGACCAAATGTGACATTTCTGCCCAAACACTGCAGCACGAAAGAGGAAGAGGAATGGATGAGCTCTATAAACTCTAAAAGTATCGTTCTTGCACATGTAAAAAAGTGAACCCTGCAGCTAAAACCAAGGCAGACCTTTATCAAAAGTCATCAATCAAGCAAGAGCACACAAACATACTGATCCCTGTGTGCATCTCCCAGTTAAGGTCATTAAAATCCAAGTACTCCAGAAAAACACTGTTAGAACAAAGACACTACTGGAGAGAATTAATGATTTTATTACTTTTCTTAAAATACATTTGGCCCTCACAATGTACAAATAAGAGAGTTTCTCCATTCTCTCCTCCTCCTCTTTTGCATCCACAAAGAGAAGGTACTGAGAGGGTGTGATGAATGCATAGCAATAAGAAAAAGGAAGAAACACTACCAATTGCAGTGTTCCTTCATAACCGAGTCCAGAGTCAAGAACTGCACACACTGTCCTGCTAGGAATAGAGGTGATGGAAGGCACTATTTGGAATGAGGAGAGAAAATTCTCTGTGGAAACCAATTTTTGGAGAGCCCAGGTTCAAGACCATGCAGTAGGACCACTGAAGTAAGATGTGCCTGGAAGTCTTGATGAAACAAAGTCTGACAGAAAAGGCAAAAATTCCCCATCTGTCCAATTCCATCAAGTCAAGTGGCTACATGAATGCTAGCACGAATGAGTGATATAATGTGTTACAGAAAAGCAGTACAACAGTTTTGTAATAGTTTTAGAATTGAGTTCCAGTGATGCCTTTGCTTGGCAACAGAACTGAATCTTCAGTTTTTAAATCTAAATAATCCCTTTGCCACTACAGTTGTTGATCCTGCTCAACGTTGCTCCAAAGAAAGGTCATAACAAAAAGATGGCACTTTTGCTTATTAAATTCTTACCTCCTTAAGACTTTTCACTCACAAGGAAACAACTCCCCGCCCCCAACAACAATCCTTTTTTTCTGTAAATTTAAGTCTAAAACAAAATGTCTACATTCTGTAAGAAAATTCAATGTTTTCTTCATCTTAAAGCAGCAAGACTGGAAATTAATTTATTTATCAAAAATCACTAAAATTCTTTACTATATTGGGGGATTGAAACTAGATGACCTTGAAGGTCCCTTCCAACCCAAGCCATTCTAAGATTCTATGGTAATTTAGCACTACAGAGGATTTAGTGCCCACAGAACACTACAGGACTCTGCAATCAAAGTCCAGGTCAGTAAAAACGTCAAACACCCTTTTAAACCACAGAAAATGGGAAAACCTTTCAGTGCAGCATCTTTGTTCCGTGTGCTGCTTGTCTCCAAAATGTAATGCTACTATGATGTCATTATAAGCATCAGAGCTCTAAAAGCCTGACAGAAACACTGGTTTCAATTTCACTCTGGATTATTATTTGGAAAACATTTAGGAAAATATAATGAGTCCAACAGGAGGCTCACAATCTAAGAGATCCTGTTGTCTGCCTTTGTGAGAAACCACAAAATCTTTAGCTCGAAGCTACTTGCGTTACACTTTCCACCCTTTTTCTGGAATGGTTTCTCATTTCCATACCCCATTTCTATTGATAGTTTTTTTCCATTCAGTAAACAAGGAAGCTGCTGCTTATTTAGAAAGTGACCTTCAAGGCTAACAAGAAAATCTACAGCTCATAGACACAAAAAACCAACACAACCCAAGAACAAGTGTATGCACAAGATTTTTTTTCCTATGAGACACCTCAAGACCATAAATACCAGCCACAGTTGTGACAAGGCTTAACAGAAGCCAACCTGCAGGTTGCCAAACTATTCAAGAAAATCCAGTGCTGTATTATTCCTGCTCTAGAAAACTTATGTCCATGGGGAGGACTCCAGAACAGACAGCCCTCTGGGAAGAGGCACACATGCATCATCATCCTCATCAGGTTCATGTTTGACCCTTAAAGCAGCTTGTAAGTGTTCAAGGCCAGGCTGGAAGGGATTTAGAGCAACCTGCTCTACTGAAATTCCTGACCAAGAGTAGGGGGTTAAACTAGAAGATCTCTAGGGTTCTTCCTAAACCAAACCATTCTCTGATTCCATCAATTAAAAGGAAGATTACTGTGTTGAAAGCAGGTGAAGGCCAGGAACCATGGACAGCAAGAAAAGAAGGCATCTCTGAAATATTCTCAAGTGAGAAACATGATCAGGGTAGCAATGGTTCCCTAGTTTTTTTGTTCTCACAACGATTTCATACATATTTATCTAAGCACTTGCTGGGTGACTTGATATCAAGTTCATTGTTTTAATGCACGTGTGAAGGCAGCATGATCTTTCTGCTTCACAAACTCACCGTGTCTACGTGTTCCTGAACAGCAATGTGCACTAACATATGTGAGAACAGGGCTGGTTGTATGTTCAAGGTCTGCATTGAGCTGATGAACAGCAAGTTCTATTGTAGCAACAGGGAAAGGAAAGTGCAAGAGGAATGATTCAATATGCAGACCTAATAGTACTCAGAAAGTGTTGTTAGTCCTATAACATTACTGTCATAGGAAAGGACAAAATGAAAAGATACAAGTGGACTTACTAATTTAAAAGGAATCAAAATTCCTGTCTGGAGTGCAGGGAGAGGCAACATTTTATTTGTCTTCTTTCTATTTATTTCACAAATTTGATTACATGAGTGGGAGCATATAATTGAAATTGTTTCTGTGGGCAAATTAAACAATAACATTTTGTTCTATAAATCAAGCACCACACATTAGTGTGGAAATTATTTCTGTATTTTAAAACAATCAGTACAACAAAACAAATACCACCTTGCAAGAAATTCCAGGGCCACAAAGCCAGTGCTGCTGACATAGTAAGGTGTGTTAGTCTTCAGCAATTAATTACATCTGTATACATTGCTTTAAAAATCCTAAACCTAAAACTTTTAACAAAAAATGTCCACTGGAAGTATCTCCTGGGAGCAGCAAAAACATCATTTAAAAGGCATAACTGAGACCAGGAGTTAGAATACCTTAAAATATAAATGTGGATGAGAATGTCCTGAGGTGCCAGAGTGACTTTTTATTTAAAAAAAAAAAAAAAAAAAAGTAATGTATTATTATGGATTCCCAGAGGGACACACGTAAGACCAGACATCGAAGTAGACTTTCAGAGATGTAATTACAGGATTTTCACACATAACAAGACAAGCCGCATCCCTTCCAAAACCCAGCTCTGACACACTGTAGCCAGCTTTTTAAAAAAGCAAACAGAAACCCTACAGCGGTTCCAGTTTGCTACAGACACATTTCTGCTCCCTTTTAAAGTCACTGGAACTAAAACCAAATGAAGACACCTCCAAAACACCACTCTTGATGGTTGTGCTGGGTTTCTGGGGAGCTCCAGGGGCTCACCAGGCTGGTGAGAAACCCATCCAGGGCAGATCCACCCGGGGGAGGCAGGGACTCCCCACATCCCCTCACCATGGATGCTCTCACCTTGGATCTCTCTCCCTTTCCTGCTGCACCGTGGCACAAGTACAACATTTACAATGTGTCTGTCGTGAGCCCAAACCCAAAATGCAAGCAACAGCAACTTTATTAGCACTTACTGATCCCAGGGGTGATAAATACGTTTGTTTACTTCTGCACGAGCAAAGCTGGTGGTGAAAGGGAAACCGATCAGACTGTTAAGTGCCTGAAACTCACATTAAAAATCAAATGATAATATAATCCCAGGAAATTGCCACGATATAGAGATCCAAAGTGCTGCAGTACCCAGGGCCATGCTGGCATCTTGCCAACAGCCTGAGGGTCAAAGCTATTATTCTGCATGTATAGCTACATAAATTTACATAAATTTTGCATGACAAGTAAGCACAGTGTTAAATACACTTTGCCGAGGGCCCGTTCTGGACAGTTCACCCACTTTTGCAAGAGCACAAGCCCAGTGATTGCCTTTATTTTTAACTTCCTATATAATAACTGATTTGGTTTTACAATGCAATCTTCTGGGAAGACTCAGGGTAATGCCACAGGAAAGCTACTCTTCAGCTTACAAGGATATGTGCAAGAGAATCAGCACAACCAGCTGGGAGAGACCACTTATTTATTTTATCTGGAGTGTAGATCCCTTTCTTCTACGTGTGGCATTACCAAAATTCTTAACTGCTTTTTTACTGTATTCCTACAGCTCATCCCAAAGTCCAGTTTGGATTCAGACTGTCCATCTTTTTGTACAGAGAATCTTCTTATCAATATTCAGAAAAAAACCAAAAACTTAGCAAAACTTTTTAATCTATCCTCCTCTGGACAGAACCATAATCATAACTATGGTTTACATGGTCATATACAGTCATACAATCACACACAGATGTGCTGAGAGCCAGAAAGCATTCCCAGAGTAAGAGATGAAAAAAGTAATCACATAGTTTCCTGGAATAAAAATATGGATGTGCCCTCACATTATGACACATGAGCACAATCAATTCCTCTGCAGCTACAATCTGAGTAATTGCTTTCAACTGGTTTTGTGGGAAGTTTTACTTTTTGGAACTATCAGAGTCCAAATATGTCAAACTGCAAACTATGCAAAAATGTGAGTTCTCTAATGTTTGCAGAATGTTGTACAATTTCAGAAGGCAACTGAACTTGAGCTATGCATAATATTTTCTTTTAAGAAATACTACCTTGTGCCACATTTCTTGACTTGCCTCTCAATTCATCTCTTTTACTCGTCAGCCAGAAATTCAGGATTGGCTGTTTTGTAAAGGTGTCCAACTCACTCAGAAATTTCCAGATATTAAAATAATCCAATGCTTTCTGATTTGATTGCAAAACAGAAACTAATTATCTGGAAGGAAAGAGTGAAGACACGCACAAACAGCAGAAAACAGCAGGGGAGCTATAGTCAATGTGCTTCAGACTAAACACATGAAAAATGTGAATTTAAACTATCCCTTCCTAGTTTACATGTTTGAGGAACACCTCCAAATTCTAGGATATCAAACATCTATTTAGGATTTAAAAATGCAATCCTGAAGAAGACTCATTCTGTCTTTACAGTCCATGTCTGCCTGCCCCAGGTCTGCTCTGCCTGAACCCACCCTGCCTTCTCTCCTGCAAAAACAGACACCAAACACCAAATATGAATTACACCCTTCAGAAAATTAAGCCTATCATTTTCTCCTTCTTTCTAATTTTTGTGTTGGAAGTCTATCTGATTTTGTTTAGAGTCCCTTTTGAAAAAAGCTCATGTTTTCACGCTGCCTTTTACTTTGCCAAACAGCCAAGTTACAAAGTAAAATCTCTTCAGAAATCCTATAATAATAAACTGTGGATACAGAAAAGAGGTTGGGAAACTTTGTAGAGTAACAGATGTCACATTTAGGCTTCCAGGTAATTAGATGAAGGCAATCAGAATTTTTTTTTCTTAATTTTTAAAGACAGTTTCAGACGCTACGTGTAAAAAGGTAATTGAAACACTTCTCTAAACACATGGCTGTTGGGAAATGAAACTGATGCATCTCTGTACAAAACCACACGCTTTACCACCCTGCTATACATTCCCTTCATCCCTCCAGTCATTTTCTTATCATCTGTCTCATCAGCATCCCCTGCCAATGTGTACCATCACAAACTTGAGCTGCATTACCTCAGCGAAGTTTATAAATTCCATATGCTTTTTTATGCTCTCTGCAAAGAATTAAAATTACATTTGTCTGGACAACCATCACATATACCATCTTAGCACAGTTCTGCTCAAGCAGACTATTTGTTTTTTCACTTCCAGTCCTGTATTTTAAACTAGAAGAGATGTCTTAATGCAACTGTGGAATCTCACAAACACAGCAGCAGTAACAGCAAAGGTTTTATTTTCCTTTATGCCAACCTATGTAAATAATACATAATCTGGGTACTTAGCTTTCCTGTGACTGCTGCCACTGAATGCAATGCAAGGGAGGGAAAGGGGGAGGTGAGGGGAGATAAACCCTTGAAGGCTGATGGTTGGCAATTTCTTCTGCTACTTGTACGTACATGCCAAGAGACACAAAAGGCAAGCTCAGTGGAATTTAATCTTATTATGATCCATTTCCACCCGAACTTCATATGTCTGGATGCTAAACCAACACTTATCTGAGCTGTGTCAGCCCCCTGCAGCACATCTGCCCTTGCAGATGTTGAAAATTCGGCAGCAGGCACCGACAGCGGAGGCAGCGCTGCCTGGACCGACCGACACAACGGGGACTCTTTATCCTTCCCCAACTTGAGCTGCTGAAGCACTCAAAATCTTCCTGAAATACTTCTATCACTGTCTGGGGGAGTTATCAGAAAAGTGGAGACTGCATTTGAGAATGGAACATGGTGCAGTCTGATTGGCATAAAAGCCCAACAGACTGCTTGGGGAATAGTTTGTTCTTCTAATGTTGACACTACATCATTTGTTTTTTGGCAACTCAACACCACCACCAACTATCATCTTTTTAAAATTGTCTTGAAAGGTATAATAACTATCTTTATCTGGAATATCTTTTAGAAGGAAAAGAAGATCCATTTTTTGTAAAGCAGCAGGTATCTGATTACTTTGATCTGTGCTGAGGCAATACCTTTCACAGACAGACGCAGAGCTGTTAAAGAGGAGGAGCCACCAGATGAGTATACACTATCTAGCAGCTTTTTGGAAACATATTTCTACTCAATTAGCACTTAGAGTGATAGCTAATTTTAGATATTAAAGCATTGAACTTTCTGTTGTCATGTTTTCATGCTATGAAATCCCCTTCAATTAAAGCAGAATCTATCCAAAATGTTTCCCTAACACATTTTATGTATTTTTCTCTGCTTAAAGCTGTCATCTTGCCTATTATTAATACATAAAGTGGAGGCCGAAACAAAGGTTATTTATTCAGCTGTTAGTCTCCTGCAGAAAAATGAAATTACAGAATGTCATGGGTTAATGTATATTGTAGAGCTATAACACATTAGGGGAAATATTGCTCTTGATTAGGTTGTCTTGATCCAGGAACTAGCTGTGTGATTCAGTCTTAGGCATAAGAATAGCTGTTTCAGGATTTCTGACAAGATTTTATCTGCTGTCAACTTTGACTTGTTCATTATGCAAACATGTTTATACTATTTTAAATTGGGAAGTACGGGTTTCATTTTGGAGGGGGCTGGTTTTGGAGGGGTTCTATGTGCTGTAAAACCACATGATAAATAACACACACTCCTGCAGAGGATACAACCCAGCCACACATGTGCTTAGTTTGCACAGATGCTGACCCTTCATCTGGGTTATGCTTCGTCTTTCATTTTGATCATCACTGACTGTTTATATGAAAGCTGAAAAGTATATTTAAAAATAAATCCTGACACATTTCTCCACTATCTGTGGCTGTGCAGTTTATATGCAGTACAGACAAAGCTCATTACGAATACATACAAGACCAAGAAGTGCTTATGAAAAGCATAACAGATCAGCCCTTAAAAAGAAACAGCCCGGGGTATTGGGGGCTTTTGTGATTGTGAGAAGATTGGTAAACTGAAACACTTCAGAACAATTATTTCTTTCTTAAGTGCAATGAAGTTTGCCCCTTAAAATTAGGACTTGGGCCATAAACCAACTTAAAACCTGTGTACCAGTCTAAATCCAAATCCCAAATACCATAGGCTTTCCTGACAATACTGGCTGGATGTGACTTGCAAACAAGATCCAGACTCTAAACAATTCACAAAAGAACTGATTTATATCACATCCCTTTTCCATGCAGTGTGTATTTATGTAATTTTATGAGTCTGTAACATTAGCCTTTTGGCAACTGTGTACAGATACATCAGTATATTTCTTTTGGGTAAGGTGGTTTTTTGTTGCTGATAACTCTGGGTATCATCTTTCCTATCTCTTTTTATCTCCCTATTTGTTACCTGCAATATTGAAGTCAGAAAATTCAGTAGTCTTATGGGAGACCAGATACACTGTATGATCGATTTGAGAGAAAATGAATACATCACTTTTTGAATTTTTATACTGACAATAATAATGTAGAAAATAAAACTGCTCCTCTGACTCTTCCTCATATTTGACCACTTTCTTGTAAAAGGCCCTCTTAATGTGTCCTGTGTGGCTTCTCTTACAGGATGGACATGTTCCCTGATTAACCTCAATCTACATTCCTAGAATCATCCTCTGATTGTTCCTGATTGCTCAGTTACGTTTGTAGGGAAGCGACCCAGCTCTTTTGCATATATGGTGAGACTCCAAACTCCCTGAGAAAGAATGTGATTCACTCACCACTAGATTTGCCTTGAACTGTGAGATGCCATGTCAGATTTTCCTACATCTCACTCCAGGACAGCCAGTTATATTTTTGAAAGCTGAATTCTTTACATCACGTAAGCCATGCGTTCACGGGTGCGTAACAAGGAACAGAAATTTGCATCCTTTCTACAGCTGCCTGTCAGCTATTTTCAAAATGTCTTTGGAGTTGACGTTGTTTTACTGCACCCAGTGATAAACTATAATGGACTTTGATTGCATTTCCCTTTCAATACACAATTCAATTATGATCAAGTAGCATGTTGACAATATTCTCTTAAAAATGTTGTGGAAATTTTGGACTTCCAGTCATGACATACTCAAGAGTGGGGTTTGGAGAGAAACCTTAGGTATTGCACTCCTGCCTCCACAGACATAACAGAATATTTCAGTTTATTTGACTAATCATTGAAGCTCCTTCTTCCATATGAAACCATGTCTTATGTATACTCGAAAAGTGACAATACTGGCAGTATATTTTTTCCCTTCATTTTGGTTTCTTCTGCACTGTTTGCATTAGCATTTCTTTCACATGAATGTTCACAGCCAGCCAGTTCATTTGAATTAGTTGTGCAGCTTGTCTTTTTGTGCTCTGCTACTTTTTCCATCAGCTTTTCCAATGAACTTTCATTTCAAGATCAATAGACTTAGTTTACTGCAATGCAAGGTTTTCCTGCTACTGCCACTGTCATTTTAGTCACCTGTAGTGGCTTAAAAATTCAGCCACAGTTGGTGAAACTCAAATGGCTTAACAGGTGAGATATGAATGCAAAGCGTTATTTTATTTTTAATAATATATTATAAATACAAGCCTTAAAAGGGGGAGAGTAGCTGTAGTAGCTGTGCCCTACAGTAGAAAAATGGTTTTATCTGCTATGTTCCATTATGCTTCACAGCCCAAACAGAGTAACCTTGAGTTTATTTGACTAAATCTATTCAGGACTCATACTACTACCAGAAAAGCACTAAAATTCAAATACAAAATTTGAAACCATTCTTTTTTTATGCTTTATACAGGTGCTTTCCTCATCGCTGTAATGATACAGCAGAATTTTCCATGACACCGATCTGATTATAGCATAAACTTCCCCAGAAACCCAAACCTAGTAAGGAAAAGCAATGGCATGGGGAAAAATCAAGGTGTTAGAAAAGATGTCTGTAACAAAGGCAAAATGGGAAAATGTTGTATTCATTTGGACCAGAAAAAGACTTTTTGCCTTCTTCTACCCCCATCCCTTGTATAGAACACAGTCAATAACAAAACATGCTTGGTAAATAACTGACAGTTTAAAGTCTAATACCACCTCCCTCCCAGCAGTAGAGGACCTAAAATACTCAAATGCCCACTAAAAATCAATTGCCTGAAAACTAATAGGGATCCATTTAGTTACTGGAATGGTTTTGCATTGATTTCTTCCCTTACCATCTTTTGTATGTTAGCATGTTAGCAAAACTGAAGACAGCACTGCACATCCAAAATTGCTATTTCTTCTGTTATCTACAAAACCTGCTGATTTTTAATTTTTTTTTTAAAGCCAAACCAGACTGAATCCCAGGTTCTGCTACGGATAAGTTTAGGGGCTGTGGTTTTTTTTGAGACTGTATTCATGTGAAAAAGCAATCTGCACACATCAAAGGCAGCCCTGCCTTCCTTCACATAAGCTTCCATTAAAGCTGATGTTTGCTGGCATAGAATCCAAAAGCCTTGTCACTCCTAAGCAGTGTGATTTAATTTGCTGGCTGCAGCACTGCAGGTGGACTGGCACACATGACTGACTGATCAGCTGCCACCAGCCCAGCTCTGAGTCAGCACAGAGGGGGCTTCACCTCGCACTTGCAAGGTCAGTGGCCAACAATCCCCTCTCCCCCTTCACCCCAGCAGCAGTAATTGCACAGGTATGTCGAGCAATTTAACTCACTAGAATGTCAGAACTTCAACCCTTTTTGACATACACCAGATTTGGTCTACACTGTACAGCCATGACATTTCCATGCTTGCCCCAGAAACTCTCTTTCAGTGATGGTCGAGCAATAGAATAGAGTAAGGAACTAGGGGGGAAAAAATAAAACAACCACAGAACAGTCTGGTGCTAAGGCTCCCCTTTAACTCCGGAGCATAAGACAAGGTGATGTATTTAACCAGATGGGAACAAAAAAAAAAGTTTTCTAAATCATGAAATAAATAAATAAACAGTTCAACAAATCACATTTTTTAATGAGAACTTTCCTATTTTAAAAAAATGCAGGAAAAATCTGGGTCAACAGAGCTGGCCTGTCCATTTTAAATTTCAAAAGGAAACAGAAACATAAGAAAGGAAGAGAAGTTATCGGCTTCAAACTACTATAACCTTAGGATGCAAAATTACTTTATTTCTGTCACTTTAAAAGGGACTCTTGGCTGAAAAATATGACAGGAACCATGACTGAACATGCTGAGCAGTTAAGCAATCACAAATCACACTGGATTTGATTTTAGTGGGATGCCATGAAAATTGAAATTAAATATCTACAGCTCCGGAGAGCTTACAGCTAGATTTAATTTCAAATAATGTCTGCAGCTAAAGAAAACAATAATAACAGATTTCATTTCATAGAAAAATGTACCTCAAAGTTCACATGTTTTAAGCAACTTTGTATCTCAACATATTTTATAAATCTTCTATGCTTGTTACAAATTTAAAAAACAAACAACACCACCAAAAAACCCCTTAACATCAAAAAAGACACTAGATTTTCTGTCCACATAGTATTTGAGTTAGATAGAAATTACATGTCATGTTCCTGGTTGTAGGTAATTGTGAAATTAATTGTGTATCTTAATTTGGAATTAAAATAGGAGAACTGTTTGTAGTAGGGCTAGGGAGAATAAGGATAAAGGGAAGTTGAAGCTCAAATCCTCCCTGCTAAGCTCCCTTCTGAGGAAGCTGTATATGGATGCTGTCCCCCTGAGCAGCCAGGGCTGACCAGCTGCTATTCCAGTTTTAGGCATTGTCCAGGCCTGGCTCTACCTCCAGAGACTGGGATCCACTGAAGGCCAGAAGCTTCTTCCCAAGCAGAAACCAGAAGTTTCTACTGGAAAGTAAGGGCTATTCAGCTGAAGAACAGACTAGTACAAAAACCCATCCAGCTTAGGAGCAATCCAAGCCACTACACTTGAGGATTTACAACAGTTGGAATTTAATGCAAGCTCATAGGTGTAATGGAAAGTCATTTGGCATCTGTTGGCTTCAGTCTCTAAACCATTCCATCATTTTCACTTCCCACCACCCCACCTAATGTACCAGGTCACACTGCATGGCTTCCCTTAGTGTTAGAAATTGTCAGAAATCAGTCACATTAACACCATGCAATACTTTCCTAAGCTTAGACATGCCAGGGCAGTGAACCATATGAAAAACACTAGCAAGTAAAATCTGAGCTCACCCTTAATCCACCAGCCACAAAATCCCAGTGCCCAGATTATCTCCCTGCCCTGCCTCAGCCCATACAAGCACCTTTCCCTGGTGCTTGCAAAAGCTGCAAGCATGGCCTGTTCTTCTGACCACCTCCCACTCTGACATTTGAAAGCCTTAGCACACTTTCTACAGAACGTGGCTTAATCAAAGGAACTGATTTTAAACTTCAGTACAGAAGTTTGCTCAACACTTTAAATCCTCCTGGAATTAGCACTGCTAGATACAAGGGAGATAAAAGTTGTAGAGCGGCAAAGTTGTAGGTCTAACCCACCCACTGTGGGCATAATCCCTAACTATGGATAAAGAGTTAGCAGCTTCAAAATCCCTTTCCCATTCCCCCTTGGTTCTCAGAGCACATCTATTGCTCGAGGTGGTAACTCAGGCATACAGAGTGACAAGAAAACAGCAGCTTCTATATCCAGAATGTCCCTTCTGGATTCATACAGCAGCTGCAAAAACACATGTTGGCCAACCCCACTGGATGTCCTGCATTTGGCAAGCAATCACAAAGGAGTGAGGGGGAGTAGGGAATAGCCAAGGGAGATGAAACGAAACAGTGGGAAAAAAATCCCCAAAGAGAAAGGAACAATGGAAAAGGGCAACAGGGGGAAGATGAGAAGGTCGCTGCAAGGCAAAGAGAGGAAACAGCAAGAGAGTCTTGGAAAGTGGTGAGACAAGTGAAGCATATGAAGAAACAGGCAGTGAGGAAGATCTCCCACTATCAGCACAGAACACAAGGCTCCAGCTGCAAGACAGTTGGGAACAAATGACCAGCAGGAACAAAAATCAAAAACAATTCTGCAAGATACAAAGAGAGCTCAATCACACGTTAGTAACCAGAATGGGTTTTCCAGCCCACAGATACTTCTGTGATGGTAACTGAGAAAGCAACACAAGCAACACACAGAAAGGTTTGGACATTGTCCCTGGCTGAGTAAGTAGGTTAAGCCTGAAAAGAGGTCAGGCACACTGAATGCAAAATTGGTAACATTAAACATTTATCGGCAACAGAAACAAAGTTAGGCTAAGCTTCCAAAATACTGAGCACTAGCAAACACAAGTCAAGTCCTGAGATGGAGAGAGCACCAAATGAGCCTCCTACAGCTTTTAGCTTCAATGTCTCACAAGCTGTTCCTTTCCCTGAGCAAAATTAGTGCTTCAGTTCCTGCTGGCTGCTTGAACTTGTTTGCCCTGGTGACTCTTTAAATCTTCTGCAGCTGGGCTGCCAGCTGCACAATGGATGTCTGCCTCAGGAAGGGCTGCAGAACAGAACACATCTCCTCAGGGCTGGGGAGGAGGGAAACACAGTGTTGCTTCCCAGTCAGATAGGACAGCATTTACATCCACATGTTCCTGTTCAGAAGAGGCAAACAAATGAAAGCTTTGCTCTCTTTCACTAAGAGACACCCATTTATCTTCTTCAACCCAGAGAGCTTCAAGCTGAACAGGGCAAAAAAAAAGAAATTAGGAGAAGGCAGAGGAGTGAGGCACAGCTTTTCCCTACTAGAGAGGGAAATGCAGTGGTTTATATAAGGTAAAAAAAAGGTAAGAATAGACTCTTTCATAACTTGTATTCACTCACTGTTCATACTGCATTCCCTTCCACATTTACCACAATCTGGAGTCACAAAGTTTAACCTCAAACTGAACATTTCCTGGGCCCTAGGAAACAGAGATCAGCTGCTCCTCAGCCCTCACAGTGCAGCACTATTCCTGCTCCCAAGATACACAGCGCTCACAGGAATATAAATCCCATTCTGAATGGGAGGCAGAACTTGTATTTTTAATTGCTGATGATTGCTTGGTTTGGTCTAGAAGATACCTTCTTGCTGCATTTTTTTTATTGTTTTCCACCTCCAAAGATGATTTTGTCTTTGTCTCCAGGACAGAAGATATGGTTGCATTACACAGCCCTTATCCTTCAGCACAGGAAAATCCGTACTGCACAAGTCTGGAATGGTGACATGGTTGTCACCACACTTACTTAGTGAACAGATACATTTTTTTTTTGCTTTTCTTTTTTTTTTGATTGTTTTTTGTAGCATATACAAGGCTTCATCTCTAAAGGAAAAGCAGCATGCAAATTTATTATTCTTTTAATTTGTGAGAAAGGATTTTCTCCTATGCAATTTTTCAACCTGTGTGATTTAAGCTTACTTACAGTTAATCCATTTTTCTAATTACATTGTTTCTCTCACTATAGATCAACAGTTGATTAAACAGACTCTTCAGCAGAGCAGCAAGGTGTCTGACCTTCTTACTCGATGTATTTGTAACAAACTTCATCTCATACTCTTCAATGAAATAAAAGAAAAAAAATCCCACAAGCTATTTCAAGCTATCTGACTACAGGGAACCCATCAGGAGCTCACCTATGGGCAAGGCTATCAACTTTATTCTCTGTCAGCTTCCTGGCAAGTCCTGTATCATACTAGAAATTCTTGGTGTTAACAAAGAAATATTTCAAAAGCCAGCTTTTCACAACTTAATCTGCATTTTCACGTGCTAATTTTGTAGCTCCCCTGCTACAAAATTCCCTGCAGCACAGGGGCTTCCTACAAAGTTGCAAAATACCTTCTTTAGTTATGGAAAAAGCTGTCAACACTTACAAGATACGTAAGCACTTGCATCTCTTCTATGTTAAATGGTTGGACTCAATGATCTTAGAATGCTTTTCCAACCTAAACAATTCTATGATTCCAACCTTCAAAGTGACTAATAAAATAATAAATAAAATAATAAAAATCAATAAAATAATAAATTTATATGAATAATAAATAGAAATATTATAACATACAATATAAATAAAATATAATAATATAAATATAAAACCCATAATATAATATATTATATAAATATAAATAATAAAATAATAAATTTTGAAAAATAAAATTAATAATGTAATNAGGCATTTTGGGAAGTGTTTTCCCGCCTTTAAAATAAAACCAACTAAATAAGGTGGTTTTTTAAACTGTCCTAAAAGATTTTCAAAAATGAGACCCCACCTTCTATCACCTTCCCATGTTGTTTTATTCCATTCTAATTTTAATAAACAGACAGCCTTTCCTAGGCTTTAACTATCTTTTATCCTGTTGTTGCTCCTTTTACACTTCACAGAGATTATTCAATTTTTTTAAAATGCAGAACTACATATTAAAAAAAAAACCCTTTCATCTCCTTTATTCTTTTCCTCAATCTAAATCTCTCCTATTCATGGAGTCACACTTTCTATATCTCAAATGATTCGCCATTGTATTTCCTTTCAATTGTTATTCTCTTTCCAAAAGGGCACACACTACATTCCATCACCCAGGACATTAAGGAAAATACTGATCAGGTTTATCTCTGGTGGTAGCCCTAACACTTGGTTCAGTATCTGCCCAGAAGAGGTACATGGAAACAAATGAAATTCAAACTCCTTTTCCTCAATCTTAAAAAACATTTGAGAACAGTAAATACCAAGCTTAGTAGGGACAAGTTCCTGTAAACTTCCCCAGTTTGGGACGATACCTGAGTCTATGAGTAAGTCGAAAGTACACCAGTTAGGGAGAAATCTCTTCATTCTCCTTTTAGAAAAAAGGGCTATATTGCAAAAGCCCTTTTGTTTTGGCAGACTTATTTCCAAACATACTAAAAGAATACCAACTGCATACATTATTTAACACAGAATTGAGGTTTGGAGAGGGCAGGAAGGGTTCCCCCAGAGAAGATAACCTATGTGTAAGGAACAAGCACACTGAAAAGAAATAGACTGGGTTAGCCCTAACCTGCAGCTTCCTTTGTAAAAGCTGCTGTGTTTCAAAGCTCTGCTCTTCCCAGGGCTCTGCACTGACATTTGGCTAACTGACTCACTGAATGTTCCCTTTAAACTTACATGGTGTCAATTAATAGATTATTGAAGCCATTGATTTCCCTTTAAAGTCCTTTATGATCTCTAGTCCTCTGAGAAGTGAGTGGGTACCTATGAAGTGACTGCTCACATCTTCATCAACCTACAGCAGAGGCTTCCTTTGCAGTCACTGAGCCAAGGCTAAGTAGGGCGTGGAAGATGTAACAATGAGCTTCAAATACCTGGGTTTCCAGCAAGGAGTTTGGCTCACCTAGACAACACTTGGCCATAGTCTATTAGCTTAGAAAGCCCACAGACAGAATTGCTGAGGCCTGTGTGAAATGAAAAGGAATCTTTATTTCTTTTGATTAGACATTTCAAATTCAAAATCATGAAGGTTTAAGAATGTAGCAAGATCTGCAGATAAACTGGAACATCAGTAAAAGGAACAATTAGGGGAGTATTTCTGAACTGGGCCCAGGTTCAAACCAAAGGCTCCCTCAGACATCCAGCCTACTGAAGGCACTCCAGTATGATCACACTGCTTCCCAGTCTCTCTGCCAGACTGTGAACCACATGTCCTTGGTCTGGATCTTCATGATCCCACAGACACCCATGCTACCTCCAAAACTAATAGCAGATACTCTACTATTATACAAATAACAAAATCTTGGTGCCCTTTGCCAGACTAGTTACCAGGACAAAGCAATGGCTGAAAATTAAAAACAGCCATTTGGAAATAGGAGTAATTTTAATGCTAAAGTGTAAAATAATTAAGTGGGTATTCTAAAGGATGCTCTTTATTGCTCTTCTTCACTCATTAAGCACCTGTGCAATCTGCATATTGGCCCTCATCCAACCTTACAACTTCACCTTCTTGAGCCAGGCTTGGCAGTGGCAAACTGAAAGCACAAGTTTGCACCAAATCCACCCAAGACACAAAGCAATTCATCTTAATATTTAGTCACTAATTATGCTGCTTAAATAATTGCTCCAGTCCACCTACCACAGTTTCTTCCGTAACAGTGAGCATTCCCTAATTGGAGACTCCTGATAAACTTTAAAAAAAATACCATGTTTATTAATAGGAAGATGAATATTTTCAAAAGCTTTGTTCTTTAACTGTGAGTTAGAAAACTCAGTGAAGCACCTAAAGGGATGCTAAAGAAGGGAATGCACCACTACACCATTAGCACACCAGCTGAAGGAACCTAGCCTGAGTGTTATTAAAATCACTAAATTATTTTTAAAACTCTTGAAAGATACAGAAAGGGTGATTATCCTTTCCTTCAAAATCCCATCTGCTTTGAATTCTTACAGCTTCAAAATAAACTTAAAGTTCTAATTAATTTTAATGATCCATGCTGAATTACTTACCATCTAAACAAAACTATTTAATTTCATAGTGGGTTTGAATTTTGTTGTTTCATCTTTACTGATTTATAAATGCTTTTTGTAAAGAGAAGCTACAGTTCACCTTGGAGGAGGTACTTTCAAATGTGATCTATGGCTGCGTAGACCTGCCATGTTTAGGTCTCCTGAGAGGGCTTTGCCGAATCCAAATTAATACACAGAATTTAAACACAGGTCACTGGGTGCTCTCTTTTGGAGGATGTTCCAAACTGAATGCAGATCCCAAAGTCAGAGTAGGGGTAGCACAAAGGAACCAACCTACATTTAAGTGAACTGAGGGCACAGAAGGAGGAAGTCACTGTTTAGCTAACTTGTACATATGCCTCAGTGAATTTAATCCTGTATCACTAAAGAAAGCTTGCAAGTAACATGCTATATAAGGGTTTTGTTTTAACATAGTCTGTATTCAACTGACTGGTTTTCTATGGCTGTAGACGGATACAATTAAAAAAAATAATACTTCTGACTTCAGATTCCATATTAAATTTTCCATTTAACTCAATGGGACCAAGGGTTACTCCCTAGAGTATGCCTGGGAAAACAAGGAAGTAGCCCAGGAACTTTAAAGAGTTCCAATTATATCTCTGACCTTAAATTATACATATTCTGCTAAACTCAATAGTTTCTCCCTGCTCAAGCTAATATTCTGAATATTGTAAGCCGAGTATCAGAAGCATTACCACTAACAAGCCACTGTCTCAGCAGCCTGGGAAAACATTGAATTTTGACCTAAATGTCTCCCCACAGACCAGTTCTTTAGAGACCTGTCAAGCCTGTGCTGAGAAGTTGTATACAAGGAGTTCACAAATCAACATTTTATTTTCTCCTGCCTTGTATTACTCCCTTGCTTCTTCTCAATGCCCTCTTTTGCATCTGCACTAAAAAAAACATCACAGTGCATAACTCAATTCCATGAGTTGAAATCTATGTCAAAATACTATCAAACAATGCCTTTTCCCCCCTCTACTCCCTTTCAGCTCAGGGTTAACTCTGAAACATCTGTCATATTCTGCTTTGTGTTTTATATTAATATCTTGTTTCTCTTGCAGTCTTACAACTTTGCAGTAATGACAACTAGCATTTAATAATTAGCTTCACAATTTCCACAAAAGCACTCTGATTTCACAGACTGTGACCTGTGGGTAGCTTGCACACAGACCTTTTACCCTCACTGATGTTTTCTGGAAAAGAAATGGCTCATTCAATACAAATTGCAAAGCAAATTCAGCTATTAAATTAAACACTTTTAACTAACTAGTATAAATTATTTAAAGAAAAAATCCCAAACAAACCCTAAAATATACTTCTCATGAGCCTCTATGTTTTACTGCAATGGATATACTGCAATGAAGCCCTTCGTATTACAAGTCCATCATGTTTTTTTCTTGCCCTAAAATCTAAATGGCTGCAAGCATTACTGGAAGTTAATCTCCTCCCCTCTTCCCCCAAGTGAAATAATTTAGCTTTCACAAATATTTCCTCTCCAAAAATCACCTTCACTCTTCGGTCCATCCATATAAGAAAATGGAGACATTCCTTCACTGAAAACCTACCAGAAAGCCTAACAGAGTTATGTAACATATTTCTCACTCCACCACGTTTACTTGTATGCTGCAAAGGGAGTAATCATCTACATACTAAATTAAGAACATCAGGATACTGAGGCATTCCTCTGCTTTCAAAATATTCTATATTAATAATACATTATTCTCTTAATAATATATTAATGACCTTCCTCCTCCCTCTCATGAAAGCTTCAGTCACTGAAGACAACATCAGGAATGTGGCAGGAGTCAGCAAACTGTTTTCCATAATTTCAGTGGAACAGTGTAAATGTGGGTGATCTCTTATGAATAAGAGTTATTCTTCAGCACATTACAGGGGAAAAGAGATTTGTTACAATTTGTTTGTTATCTGAACAACGTCCTCTCAGCTACACAGATGGGATTTATCTTGCCCCAAATCAGCTAAAACGCTCAATATTTGTAGACAGCCGATTTAAGCTGTTGGTAGAAGAAAAATAGATTATTTCTCTGTAACTCATTAGATAAGACCATCATTATTCAATTTCTCCTTTGCAAGTGGCAAAGCTACATAGACTTGATGAGAAAGATTCTGTACTTGATACTCAAGCATTAGAGATTACAGAAGAAGTCCATGAAGGGTCTCCATTCTCTATTTTCCAGAGAACTATGGAGTAGCTCTGAAAACAGATTCAGGACCATCAACTATAGATCTGAAAAAGAACTTAATGCTGAATACAATGACCTTAAATCACAAAGTGTGTGCCCATTCCAGAAGTGAATGGTTTGTATATTGCTGTCCCAGTTCCTTCCTTATGCTGCCTTTTTTTGGTAGAGAGTTTTACATTCGTTTTTTAGGTGGCTTTTCTTTCCTTGTTTTATTTTTTAAAAGGCTTCTCAGGGTGGAACCTTGATCAATTGACTATTATTTCTCCTGTGACTTGTGCTGCTCAATTATGACATTTCATTTCAACCCTCCTCTCCCAACACCTTGCATTAATCCACCCAAATAACTACTGGCGACGCTTTTGAGATGATTGATTTTTCACATCTGAAAGACATTTGTTCTGGTATGCTAACAGTAATAAATGAGAGAGGGGCCTTCAAGAGTACAGAATAAAACTGAAAGCCAAGATAAATGTTACATTTCAAAGTATAATGACTGAAAAAAATTCGGATAAACATCGTGCTTTTTTTGGAAAAGACTTATTTTCTTCCACAATATATGTATCTGTTTGTTTGTCATCACGGATTTGAATATGACATTATCAGCATAATTAGGAACACAAATTGATCCATTTGTCATATCAATCACAGCTCTAGCTGGAGGATCAAATATCCAAATTTTCCCCTGCTCATCAGAGAAACCTCAAGACAGCAAACTAATATTTCAAGGATTCCATGGGGAACACATGACAAATTAAGTCTCCAAAATAATTACAACATCCCAAAGGGAAAATGTGCTCCTCTTTCAAATTACTCCTAGACTCTTACACACATTTTAAAATACATTTTAAAAGAGTGATATTATCATAATTTATAAAAGATTATGTCTCCAGGGTCCTTATAAGGGTTCGTGTTTTGAAGACCTGAAATAAACCCCCAGCCCAGGACATACTTTAAAGTAAGATAAAGACTTTTTACCCCAAAAGGTAAAAAGGCAGAACATGCATAGTGGGTTCTTCTACAGGTTTTTTCTTAAAAGTTATCATCCTGATATTTATAGTTCTTTATATTTGTATTTGTACTGATAATTAGTAATACCAAGAACATTAAGTATGGGGTTTAGAAACACACATATCTATGGGGACCTGAAATACAGGGTCCAGGAGCAATTCCCACAGCTGGGTACAGAGCTGCACAAGCAGTTCCCACAGACTAATTGTGCAGAGTGGGAAAATAGCTGGTGGTCAGGAAGGGAAGATAAAAGTATAGAAAATACTGAAAGAATGCGTGCAATTCCTAGAAATTATTCGTACTTCAGGGGGTGGCAGAGCCACACAGAATGATGATAAGCTCTCTCTCTTCCCAGCCCTCCAGGGAAATGTGGCATATATCTGATGCTTAATATTTACCTGTGGGAATGGAGTAAGTTTTTTCAAAAGACAATCATTAATTTCCCTGCAAGACACAGCAAGTACCATTCTGACTTCTTTAAAATAAATCCAGAAGAGAGAAAACCAAATAAAACATTTTGTTTTGTTTTTAAAACAATCCAATAGGCTTAATATCTATACATACACATGGAACTACAAACTGTTTTCTCTTATTCAAGCTACAAAATCTGTTGTCTGAACCCAAATCGGAAATAAAAAACATGAACAAATTTTCAGTCAATCACTTCCCTAGCTTTATACTATTTTTCACTTCAATATAGAAAAGAAAAAAAAAATCTTTTGGCAATGCCAGAGGCACCTTTCTATCCAAAAATAGTTAGATTTGAAAACATCTTTTTCAACAAATCAAGAAAGAAAACCTAAAGCAAATCATCTGTAAATCCCACTGGCAAAATACTAAAAGCAAGGAGTAGGCTAAAGTCCATTAGCTGGTAGTAGAAATGCACCAGAAGACAAAAGGTTGTGGTAGCTCTTGTATGTTCTTCTATTAAGAGACTTTAAACATGTGTTGTGGTGCCAGCTCAGAAAGTGCAGCGAGACTGAATTTTTGGAAGCCATAAAAACAAAGTAGGTAAAGCAAGGAAAACATCATCACATCTGTCAAGCTTTTTCATACAAAGGGATCCAATGACTGCCGGGGGGGAAAAAAGCAATATAAGTAACTAAAAAAGCTCTACCAATTTTTCCATATACTCTATGGCTGTTATGTTCAACTCTCCCCCCATTCCCTTTAATGACTTTGTGTTTTCAAAGAAAACACTTTCCACAGAAAGATCAAGTATCTGCACAATACTCACCCAAAACAGCAGTTTCATGAATAGATTGTTAGCTATCTTGACTATATATATGTGTTTTATGAAGGCCTGAGAAGCTTCTGCTTAGCTTGAGTACAATAACAAAATCTTTAAGGAAATCAGAACTGACATCAACATATCCCAGGATG
>VWYI01008397.1:1705-23808 GCA_013399455.1 Anthoscopus minutus | reverse complement strand
ACATTTGATGTATAGGTAGAAAATCAGCTTGACCACTTAACACAGAGAGAGTAAAGGTGAAAATTCTGAACCAAAGCCTGTGGGAGGAATTCAGAGGAAGAATACAATAATCTTCTCACCATGAGATCCTGGTATCCTAATCCTGTGATCATGAAAAATTGTATACATTCGTATCTTTCTACTGAATCCTAAATGACCATTTACCTTCTTCACACACTGAATTGCACAAAATACATTAGACTAAAAATGTATGAGATAAGGATTACCTAATTATCTCCTTGAAATTGAACTATCATGATAATCTGAACTTCTATCCAGAGCTCTGGATATCTCTAACTTTCAAATTACTACTTCTTGAAACACTCAAATGGAATACTTGTAAAAGCAATAGATGAGCTAAAACAAAAAAAAAAAAAAGACAAGAGAAGAGCAGAGACTTTTAGTAGAAAGAGCGATTTCAAATTATGTCAGAAATTGTTTTAGGCTAGTGAACCATTTCAAGTATTCAAAATGAAACAGAAAACGTGGGAAAAAAAAACTAGGTAGCCTTTCTTTGTGCCTTTTTAATTTTTTTTTCTTTTTTTTGCAAAGGTGAGTCTGTTTTTCTGTCACAGTAATCAATAAGTAGACTTCTCGTTGTTATCTCAACCTATAAATTCTTCCATCTTATTTTCTCTTACAGTTCTATCAGGAAAGGGGAGTGAAAGAGTGGCTGGGTGGGCATCTGGTCAACCCATCAGCTACAGAGGTTTTAATAGCAGCGATAAGAAAAACGCAGCTGGCAACAAAATATCAGAGATCCTAAGGTCAAACATCCCAGGAAAGTGATGATGAGAGGAGAATACATTTTTAATGCCTTCCTGTATTCATGTTACTCAGACTCTAAAGTGACTCTGGATGACAGAAGGCATCAGATCACAACACATGGTTAGGGGTGAAAGATTGGCCCACATTAATTTCTGCTTAACATTAATAGCTCTGTGGGTAAGGAGACGTCAGGTGGGGTTTGCAGGTCTACATGTTACCTACATGAGAGCACCTTATTCTGAGAATTTCTAGGCAAAATCTCCATTTCTTGGCTGCTTAGAAAGACATTTATTTCCTTATGATGCTTCAGTGTCTACTGCCACAGACTAGAACTAGGAAACCATAAAACAAGATCAATATATATTTTAAGTTAGGTCGTTATTTAAACATTTCAAGTTATATTCAGAAATGCATAAGAGTTGCACCCCTTTTAAGGGCATCTTACTAAAAAGGTAGTAACATCAAAACAGATTTATGATCACATGGGATCATTAATTAGGAAGGTCAGGTTCTTGTTCAGTTCCTTTTTCATTTATCAATGTTGAAATGAATGAATAACACGTATTGCACTTTGCAATGCCAAGCACAAATGCAAATCAGCTCTTTCATGAGTGTATCATTACATTGTACTGCCATAAAAGCTGCTGCCGTAGAGTATGCCTTTTGTTACTGCTAGAAGTTAGATAAAGTTACTTTCCTGAAAGCCCTTGCAAGTGACTGAATCGAACTAGCACTCAGACAGTGAAGTTTGAAACTCATGCAGAGAGAAGTTCACGTGCACTGAATATGACTGAAATCAGAATTGCCTCTTGATTTTCTACTCCTCACTACACTCTATATAAGACTCTAACCAAATATTTGCAGACTTCTTTAAAAAATAATAAAAAGGAAAAGAGCATGGAAGGGAAGCATTTTTGTTTGCATAGTTTATGAGAAAACTCCAGACACTTCTGCTTTTAGAATGGGTCTTGTACTCATCGCCTCAAAAGTTAAGCATCCAATTCTTACTTGCACTGGAACAAGACAGAAAAATTGAAGATTTGGCTCTGATTCTGTTCAGTAGAAATGATGCATATCAAGAAGAAACACAAAGCTGTCTTCTCAGGGATAGAAAAATTCATTTTACTGCTAAAATTAACTCAGTCTCAACAGAAACCAGCATCAATATCATTTGGTCCTATTTCTGTCTGAATGATTTGTTGAAGACATGTAAAAGAAAAGTAATTAAGATTTATAACCACTGTTCTTTGTTGCTTGCCTTTGATTTTACTTATTTCAATGTCTAAGAATATTAAAAAGGGCAATGACTAATGCACAAGTGAAAAAGAGCTACCAGAAATATCTAGAAGTGTACAGACAAAACTCTAGACCGAAAGTTACTACTTCAGACATGATTCTCAGAAAATATCTTTAATGACTAAAGAATAAGTGAGGCCAGAATTTATCCACTTGCTTTGAAAATTAATTTACAGATATAAGATGAATTAGCAGATTCACACAACACTCAATTTCTGTCCCTTCTGTTACTTATTTTCTTCTTAAAATTCATTTCACAATTGTGTATAACCAACAGAAAATTCAACCTGAAGTTCTGGTATTGAATAGTGACATAGAATTCTCAATATTATACTCACTGCCTGCATTTGTTATCATAGCACTCTTCATGGTGAGTTACAGCATCTACAAACAAAACTCTATTTTTATTTTTATATTTCTTTTCCAAATGCCTACCAGAATATGAACCACAAGCAGAAAAAACAACTGTGAGGAAGTAGATTATAATGGTTCTTAATATAAAAAGTATGGCAGAGGTTAGACAAAACTTCTCCAGATTCCCTGTGATTCCAGGGTGTTGAAACTTTGACAGAAAGCAGAGATGTGGAAAGGACAGTAATGAAGCTGTCCGATATTATCATGGAATCAGAAGGAATATTAATAATAATTCTGTCACATGGGGGAAGTCAGGAGCATGGCATCTGGAGAAGAAATGCTGCCTCGTGGTTATTCAGATTTGTTATTGGTGGAAACTGGGCTTGTGATCAAATGCCTTTCAAGTCCAACAATAAAACCACAGACTCAGTAGCAGACCAGGGACAGGAAGATCATGCATGCCTGGTCCAGATTATATAGGAAAAGCAAGAATTCCCACTGAATTTGGCTGCATGCATGCTAACTGGAGAACAGTAGTGACAATAGGGCTGATGTAGCTTCAAATAAATGGCAAATGCAGCTTGACCAACTGTTGCCAACATCATGAACCTCACTCCTGAAACCTCCTGAAATTTAGCACATAATCATCAACAGTAGTCTGCTGACTTACACATTTTCCTCTTTCCTGTGGTATAGAACTACTGCAAAAAATCTAATAGTCCTTGGCACATTCTTCCTGCTTTTAATACTACAGGCAAGGCAAAAAGAAAAAAAAAAAGAATGAAAAAAAAGAGAAAAAACAACACAGTGGGTCCCGGCCAAATCCTATTACTTTGAAACGTAAATTTACAGGCTGAGCATGTTTTTTCTCTCTTATCTCCATTTTCTCATTTTGCAGCACTAAAAGCAGCTTCAGGGTGCTTTAATATTTAATTCCATTGAGACTCTTCAATGCTTACATCTAGCTTTGTAAACTTAATTAAAAAAATTAAACAGAAATACTGCAAATACCAATGCCAGCTATTTAACATCAAGAAAGATAAAAAGGGAGAACACACATGCATACATATATCAGCCAATACAGTTTTTCATGCTAAGTTACCGAAAAAATATACTTGTCACTCGCAGTAATTTAAATACATTATCTTATATTACAATTATCTCATATTAAACTTTGGCACAAGAAAACATTTGCACAACTGAGGATCTGGTCACACATCAGAGCAATTGGGATGCTATCTATACATCCTATTAATTTTGTTTGTTTGTATAAGAGATTTTGAAGAACCCAAGAACATTGTTCAGTCTAGAGGAATTCCACAGAATACTTTTCCATATCAGAAATCAGTTTATCCTCAGTTATTGGTGCTCTGAACAAGGTCACACCAAATAATCTTTCCAATGAACATAAACTTATTAGGGTGATGATCATTCATAGTAGAGAAAGTCGGAACCGTTTCCTGGAAAAGTTGCTGGGAATAGCTCTATTTTGGATAGTAAACTTTATGATCTCAGTTAAGAAAAAAATTAACTACTTCTGTGACTATTCCAAAATTGTGGAGATAAAAAAAAAAGACTGAATGCATTATTTAAAGGGGAAGTTGCATAAATTATACACAGCAATTACGACAAAAGATTTAGTTGTAGAATTATTTCACCATCTTGGAAACAAATTTAGACTATACATTAGCTTCTCTGCAAGTCTAATTTATTTTTTAACATATATCACTCTTCTGTCATTACTTTTAAAACAGCAATTCTGTACAGTGCTCCTTTTTCAACAAGTCCTGTGGGTCTGAATACCTATCTGCCTGCCATCCTCTTCTTTTTCCTTTTGAATTCTTGACTTTGACAAAGCATTCTCAATTTTCCTTTAGAAAATCAGGCAGAAAACTTCGTAAAAATGCAAGAGAAAAAAAACCAAAAACAAAACCCACAATATATACTTTCTTTTGGAAATTATTGATTCCAGAGGATACACCATCCACTTATTAAAACAAAATAAAAAAGAAAAGCATCATACCACAGTTCTCCCTTTCACTGTACCAACAGAGTTGTGTCAGTGTTTGCAATTCAGTATCATTTAAGTTTTCTGTCGTTCCTAAATACATTGACAGAACAAATTTAAGTCAGGGACTTAAACCAGAGGGCATCAAAAGCTATATTGATTGACATTAACAGATACCACACACAAAGCAATTGTGTCTGAAGTCAAGAGGAAGGTGGTATTCTGTATGTTGTCTCAGGCTTAAACACAAAATATTTAATCTTTTCCCTCCACAATGAAAACATGGACAAGCAAATTGGAAGAAAAATCCAAGAATTAAATCAGTGAATATTTTCAGTACCGGCAGCATTAGAAAGGAGCTTGCTATTCAGGCCTGATTCTATGAAGCTATGTTACCAGTAAGTTTCTTTTCCCGGAGGTGGGAGTAGAAGTGTTCACATTCTCAAACATACTAATGAAGATCGGACATAATTCTGGTTAGAAAAAAAAAATTCCTTTTCAATATTTGATTATAGTTAAAATTACCTATTGAATTTTCAGATGTCAGTTCAGTTTGAAGACATCACTGGAAAAATGTTTCCATAGCAGGTAAGTAAACCTTTATTTGGTGCTTATATTGAATGGCTTTTTTTCTTCCCCTCTGTTTTAAAATACTGAACTGTAGCGTTTTTTATATTGCCAGTTTTGAGAAGATATTAGATCGATCTTCCTGTGATTGAGGATGCAACCATCAGCTGACAAAACTGGTTAAAAATATTCAGCAGTCCATAGGCAAAACATTTTCAATTAAAAAAAACCACCTTGAGGATATGCAGCTAAGCACTGTACATGGTTCTCTGTGAGCCTTCTCCAGCACTTTTCAGAGAAAGGACTGGCAGAAAGAACATTAGAAACACAAGGGAAATTTATGCTCAAACAACTTCACTAACTTGCAATAAATTTGATTTTATTGCAATAAACTTGTCTTGCAATTCAACAGAATTGCAATGAGGACAATGCTAATGCTCATCAGAAAAATGTGTTCTCTTTAAATCAGAGCAAAGACATATAAAGCCCAGCAAAGTTGCACATGGCACAGAAAAAGCTTCTAAATTTATATATCCAAAAAGGTGCACCTAAGAAAGAATCAGCAGTTTAAACACCATCAGTTCCATGTTCTCATCAAAGACTTTAAACTTCTCCCTAATTTAGCAATATAGAGGTTGTATACAACATAACTGATACAAAATAACATTTGCCTTTAATGCCAAACCTTGTAAGACTTGGTTATTTAAAATGGGGGTTAGTTTTCAAATGTGAATGTCAAAGCAAGGCTGAGCGGGTTGGAAACAATCAATTCAGTAAATGAATGCAACTTAAACATTAACCTTAAGGATGAAATTTGAGCAACATTTGTCAGACTGAATACAATTTTATTAACTGCTGTAATTTATGTATTTGCTCTTTTTCTCACTTCATAGCAAAGCAATAGTAAGGGTAAGACCAGTATGACTATAAAAGCATTTGGGAGCAGAAGAGTTATCTTGCAATGCAGCTAATGTATCTCATAAACTTTCTTTTTCAAGCCATAACTATAGTTTTTGTCGTTAAGTATGACAGCACAGCAAAGCTATGAACATAACAAAAATTGTCATAATTAGAACTGAAATGTCCACACTGTAGATAGCTTCAGGCAAGGGCAGATATTTGGGAATGGCACTATGAGCTTCTTCTACTTCTGTCTCCTTAGTAAACTTGAGCCCACTTTAAAAACCTCACCTACATGTTACTAGGAAAATCATCAGCTTTCTTGACTCCTTTTATAGATAAGAATAAAACAGTATCAGTGAAAAATGACCTGGAGTTACTTATCCTGTAAATAAGAGGTTTTTCCTGGGCTTTTTTCACTAGGAAGTGAATGAACAAGGAAGGAGCAAAGTTAGGATGCCAGTTATCAAGAAATCTTTCACATCACATGGTATAACTGGGAGCTCTCACAAGCACAGGCTCCAACAGCAGGGTCTGAGTTAGCACATAAAGGTCTAACTATGCAAGCCCCAGGAATATGAAATCCATGGCAAACAAATGTTTAGCCCACAAAGAGGATCTCCTGGGGGCACTTTAACACTGGAAAAAACAAAAGCAAAGCAGCGTGAGGCTGTTTCTGCAGCTGAGCTTTCCGCCTCTGCAGTGCCACTGTGCTAAGCTGCACTGAGCACAGGCCAAAGCGATTTAAATTCCAAACTGCTGAGCCTTCAACCCCATTTGCAGCCCCAGGAAACCCAGGGCTCCTAACTGAGCTTCACTTGGGGAAAACACTCTTCCCTCAGACCTCCCTGACTAACTAGTAAGGAAATCTTTGAGCATACACAGAGTGAGGCGGCTGCTCCTCTGAGATGCATCTTAACAGCATCTTGAGCAGTCCTGGCACTTCATTCTGGGATTCCTACAGCATCCTCAGAGTCAGAAAACATCCCCCTCCCATAAATTCACAAGAAGAAACAAAAAGACAGACTTAAAGAAGATATTACCAAGATGATAAAAATGCGGAATGTTTCCTCCATTCATCATTTTTCTACATGTTCCTCTTATCCTCTTCCCCCTCCCTTTTCCAAGACAACATTCCCTCCATTTTCTTAGACATTTCTATAGTAACATTTGAGAATGATGATTGAGAGGAGATAATGAGATGAAGATCAGTATTTCATCCTTCTTGGGAGCCTTATATTCTCATTTCCAGAAAAAAAAAAAAAGATAGCCTATAGATGAGCTCCTAAACAAAGACTTAGCTGCCAGAATAATGGGACTGATTTTCAAGTACAGAGTGTAGAATGTTCAACTCTCTTCAATGCCAGCTTATTTACTAAAAACAATTTGGCTTTTAAAATCTCTGCCTACGTGCTTGCCATCATTCCGCACAAATACCCCCAGGATGAAACCCCCAACCATATTTGTTTATTGACCAAACTTCAACAGGTCCACAAGGTTTCTATATTCCCATTCAGCCAGAGAGACCTCATGGAGGGAGAAGGAAAAGTTGTGACCGGGCCCCACATTTCCTTTAAGGATACAGGCAGTTAAAGAGGACTGGAATTGAATTTTATCTTGAAATTAAATGAACACATCTAAAGATTAGAAAGCCTCTTGGGTTCAAAATTGCAAGGCACAGTCAGAGAAATAAAAGATACACTTCAAAGTTAATTGAAGTAATTAGTGGTACTTTGAAGGCAATAAACTGTATTTAGCAAGATTTAAAAAATGATTAATGAATTGGTCAACACACCAACTTCCCAGCCTGCTTAGTGTCTGTTTATTAAACAGAATGGGATCATTTGCCATGGAAAATTAAATTTTTCAGGATAGCACACTTCAACTGAAAATTTATTTTTCTGTTTAACATCCATCAACTATATCTACTGTTTATCAATAATAAATTCCTAATTCAATAATAAATTCCTAATTGTAGAAATTCCAGTGTGGGTGCTGAAGATTTAGATAGAATGAGATAAATTATTATAGCTTCAATGCTTAGTGCACCTGTACTAGTATCATTCCTAAGCTCTTTTTTGTGAGCAAAAATTATGCATCACACTGTCTTTTTTCCTTTTTTTAAATAGAACTCATGCATATATTAGGGACAAAAAGGATGAAATATAAGAAATCACTGTTGAAAAAGCTGTGTTGAGTCTCTTTAACTACTCTGTAAGTCTTTTGTAAATATTCTTATACAAAGAATTCAAACTGGCTGATGTAATGGATTAATTTGCTTCAGCAACTGCATAGCTCCAGACACAATCCATCTCAAACATAATTAAAATACATTTGGTAGATCTGAGGCTAAGCTTTTTGAGAACAACAGATTACATTAGAAGGATTTTAATGAGGCCAGGGCTGATTACATCCTTGCTTCCTCTTTTGGATAGGGACTGGGGAATCCTCTGAATGAGGTTAACATACCATTTACCAGCTAAAAGTATATGGGAAACAAGGAAAAAAGGACTAAAATATTCATGGGGACTTTTGAGTTTCTAGCAGTATAAAATAAAGGGGTTTAGCACATATTGACTTCACTAGAAGAAAAGCAAGTGGCTGTTGTGTATAAGTGTCAGCAGAGTACTATTATCTATGCATTATGCCTGTATCACTTGCACAAAATACTGCTGTTTTCATATTATGTCAGGCATGTTTTAGTATGCATCATCTTCCAAAGACTAACTAAATGCCAAGTACTCAGTGAAATAAAAAGTATTTGGGTAGAAATGTGCCACACTCTTGAAGTAATTTACATGAATTAGAATTCACATTAGCAATGTTAAACACCCTCTAATACCTCTAGCTGAAAAGCATTGAGTCTTCTGTGGGATGACATGATGCTTTCATAATTATTGAGATTAATTGAAGACGACAGAGATAAGGTCTTCCTCAAAACCCACATGCTGTGGGTACAATTCCCAGGCTTGTCAAATATTTCCTAATTCTTTAATTTTAGGCAAATTACAGATATTTTCTCTAATAGCTTTGGCAGATTTGGGATTGTAGTTATATTCAATATTTATTCTGTGTCTGCAAAATGGAGTGGTTTTTTTTTTTACTACCATGCTACATGGATGCATTCATTAACATTTGAGACACATCTCATGCTAGAGTGGCAGAGATGATATTACTAATATCAATGTTATTGATCTAGCACTTAAACATTTCAAAACAATCATCTGAATAAATGTTCAGATGTTCAAAAGGATTTATCACCTGCTACAAATACCTTTACAGCCCCAGCCCCCTCCTTTCCCCCAGTACGAGAGACCCAGACCATTTGTTTTGGCCTCTACTATGATATCAGAAGACCACGTGTTTTGTTTTTTTCTTTTCATTAAATTCTACTCTAAACCATCTCTCAGAAAGAAAAGGTAAAACAGAATATTTGGAATAAAAGATACCCCTCTGTCTTCTTTTCACAAAATCCACAGGAAAAGTGCATGCAGTCACAAGAAATACTCTGGGACTTCACAAATTCAGTGATGCCTTAACAATGCCATCAGGTTATCAGGCAGTAAATCTTCACTGGCTCACTGTAACAGTTTGGTTCCCTACCAAGATAACTACATAGCGGGATGAATACTGACTATTCAAACTTCACCACTGTCACTCTGCAGAATTCCTTGAAACCTGCAGCTCCCACAGCCTCTTCAGTATATGATTATAGATTTGTAAGATATTACATAATTACTACTTAACGCAGTGTTGCACCTACCTAGTTGCTATTTTATTTCGAAACTTTATTGCTTAAATATCCACTGTAGATCACTTAGGCAAATTATCTAATACTATATGCAAAGAGTTTAACACTGCGATCCATCTTTAACATTTACACCACAACACAATTGCAGACCGGCATTTGAAAACTGAAGTAATCTTCCCAGCAGAAAGATGCAGATGAACACGCACACAATAGCTCTTAGGGTTGATTGAAAGATAAATTTTTATTATGGTGCTTTAAAAAAATCATGCTAAAAAAGACTATAGATCTTTTCTGCAAGCAGATCATAAACAAAGGAATGTATATCCCAACATCAATTTGTTAGATGCCTGAATTAGGTGCACCTGAAGTACCAGACACATACTGCAGAAAAAATTAGCTTACCCACCGACCACAGTTAGAACTGGAAATTTTTAGGAATATTCTTCAGGCTAGACCTAAAATATCTCACAATACTGTGAAACTGTTCTGATACTATAAAAATTTACCTTCTAGCAACACCGAAAAATATTTCTCAAGAAATAAGATAATTTTTCAACAATACAGTTGCCTAACTTTAAAAAAACCAACAAATTACAAGAGTTAGGAATTGCAAAGGTCTTCAAGGCAAAGATATATCCTACATACACTTAATGCAAGTTGTAAACAATTCGAGCAAGAGTTCATGATGTGCAGGCAGACTGTCAGTGAGCCCACAATCACTCAGTATGAAACTAAAGACAAGGGAGCAAATTTAGAGTGACCCAGCAATGTGACACAATCACACAGAAAAACAGCATTTTTCAGGCAAGCGCACGCTTGCTCCGTGTGCCCTCCCATCTGGCCAAAGCAGCAAGGGTGCTGTTAGCAGTGCCTGAGCCTGAGGAAATTCTCTGTCCAAAGAGAGCTGGTATTCCTGCCCAGGCTGAGGGCTGTGCTTGCCACATTCACACAGCCCGGCACAGCTCAGAGTGCAGCAGGGGAGCTGGCGTCTCTCTGAGCAGAGCTGTGCTGCAGCAGGCACAGAGGCATCACAGCAAGAACTCAGCAAAAGTAAAGAGCAGCAGACAGGTCAGAGTGGTTAAGGAGAAAGGCCAAGAAAAATACAATCACTAGGACGCCTAATCATCATGTATATCCTTTTTCTACCATCATATTCTAAAATTTTTCTGCCATGATCTTCTAAAATTTCTCTATTCAACAGACTACGACCTCAAGGTCTGCTTAATTTTTAGGTGTGTCACAATATATAGAATTACCTCAACTTTTAAGAAAAAAAAGCAAGAACTAATACTGGAAGTTTCCCATTAAACATTAAAGCTGTTCTGTATTATAAATATTATAATATTATAAAAAATTGCATAATACTTTACGAAGTGAAATTCCACCACCACAAAAATTTAAAGTTATGCTGTAAATGTAAAGGATTCTTTCAGCCCAAGTTGCTTAGACAAATTCTGCTTATCCTCTTGCATTTGATTGGTGATTTAAGTACTAAACCCGTTTATTTTCCTTCTGGGGTGCAAAGGGCATCTAATGATGCAGGAGTGTATAAAAACATAACAATGACAGAAGATTATTTTTTACTGGGATTAGTACATGTTTGAGCAAAGCTAAGAAACTCAAATGCATATAATTTTAAAGGTTAACTTGGTACATGAATATTAATTTTCAAAATTTTTAGTTTTATTAATTCTGAGGACATAAGCTCTCATTTTCACTTCACTTGGCTATTTACATTTCATAATTCCTTTCCTTTTTATATTTTAATTAACTGATATTCGAACTTGACTCCTATGAGCTTTTTAAGAATAGGAGGACTCAGGATGTGCCTCATTTACTTTTTCTTGCAAGACTGAAACATGGAAAACTTGTTCTTTGATTCCATTGACCCAGCGTGACCTTGGGAGAACCAAATCAAGCCACACTGTGCTTAATTTCAGGCTTTTACAGCAGCATGAGCATTTGATACTGGGTCACTTCAAGAATCTCCATTCTTGTATGGGAAGACAGTATGACCATTGTCTGAATATTCAAGATTTTTAACGTGGAACATTAAAATAAAATAAAGCATCATATAGAAATTTGAATCATGAAAAGTGAAATATTGGAGAAAATTTGGCATGTAGGAAAATTCCAATGACATTTAAGAAGTCACACTCCTAATTCTTTTTCATTACCTATTTATTTGCCCCTTTGTTTTCTCTGAAAATGCATACCTAGACATATTTACTTAATTCTCTTCAGTTCCCCTAAAAAGTTTTGACTGCATACTTGTAGTTCAGTGAGGCACAGAAGAAGGAAAGGACACTTCTCATTTTAGAGACTTTTGGAGATCTTTTGTTTCATCTACAAAGGTAAGTTACAAAATTGCTTAATGAGCAGGCAGCTTTCTGACATCCCATAGAATGTAGATCAGCAGCTGCCTTTACATTGTACTTCAGTGACACTCTCATGCATGACAAGTCCTCCTGGGCAATTTATGCGAGGGAGAAGCCCCAGCCTACACAATGAAAAATAAATTGCTGAGATTATTTCAGTGGCTGCTAAGTACTATTGCCCATATTTTCAGCATCAGTTTAGCTCAAGGTAAGTGATGCATCATTCAGGCCCTCTGTCTACAGCCACCAGTACTCACTGAGTTCCTGGTAATATTCAGCTAGATGCAAGTGATGGCTGTTGTCTGGGGATTTTTAGATAGTATTAGTAACAATTTGCATATACACAGTGCAAGTTGTATAAGTGACTGGGGCTGAAATGGAACACCCATCCTTAAGCACATTTGATCTTGACAAAACGAAAGGCTCCTAGCTCTCTTCCAAGAAATAGTACATAATATTTCAAGACTATTTGCCTTAAAAGTAGAAAATTACATTTTGCAATTTCTACTAATAATAGAACTAGAGAGATAAAGGAGAGTTACAAAGAACTGTTCACATAATTAAAGATTTTTATAAATAATCCCTCATTTTGCTATGCAGCTGAATTTTCTGACAAAGTCAGAAAGGAAATTGTGTCCCTTCTACTAAGCACTGAGAGAGGCTCAAGAAAGCTACAAAGGGCTTTATTCCCTATTCCACTCCAGAAGTGTTACGAATTGTTATATAAAACTATAAGATATGTACATAACATAAAACTATACATATCTAACATATCATAACAAGTGTTACAAATTGTTATATAAAACTATAACATACATACATAACATAAAACTATACATATCTAACATATCATACAGGCTTTTTGTTCCTTAGAATTATTTGATGGGAAAACCTTGGTCTTTGCAACTATTACTATTTGTATGGAGATACAAATACATTTTCAGTGTAATTCCTCTCTCCTGATGAATGAGGCCCAAGACTTTGGAACGACAAACCAAATCCCACTACTCCTGTTCCGTGAGAATCTCCACAGTTCAGCATGAAAGGCTTTAGAATTTCCCATGCATGCATGAAGATCTTTTCTTGAATAAAGTGAAAGGAGAGCAGCCATACCACTAAACAGAACTGCCTAACATCCCGTGTTCACCAGGGAAATCCCAAGTCAAGGTCCTGAACAGCCAGTTTAGGCTGCCCTTGAAGTTACATCTTCAGCAGAGGACAGTGACCTAGGTGCTGTGTTGCTGCAGGGATGGATTTTGCCCTTCTGCTTGGCATTATCCCAAATAATGAAACACTAAACAATGTCACGCACCTACAGCACAGGACAGCAAGGCTCAAACATCAGACCTAATGAGTAGTTAATTACTAATACAATGTGGCACACTTACAAATGAGAGGATTTCAAAGAAAAATCAGGAATGTGGCACATTTGGAATTAGGGTTTGAATCAGGCATAGTAGAAATACATGTCCTGGCTTTCGGTATCCATACGTACATATTCAGACCTTTATTTTTGATAAAAATCTTAACAGTATTAGAACTTGCAGGAGTACAGAGAGTACAGAGAGCTCTGTTTTGGCAAATCTTCCTGTTCTTAGAAGCAACATTTATTTTTCTCTGAACTTATTTCAAATGTCATTGGGAATTTGAACTGCAAGAATTAGATGCTTTCTAGGCTGATTGTCTGACAAAAAGGAGATTCACATTTTAGATTGGCACAAGCAACTATCAACTCACTTAAATAATCTAAACAGAAAGCCAATTGTTCTGGGATGAATCTCTAATCTCAAATGAACACAAAGCAAGCACTCTGCACAAATCACAAAAACAATGAAGTGGGTCTAGCCTGGAGACCAGAGAAACTACATCTTTTAGGAAAATGCAAAATATTTGAGAATTATATAAGCAAGCAGAGGGTGTGCTCCTGACCAGCAGGAGCAGCAGCATGGGCAGCAGTTGACAAGGTCTCACTGGTATCAACAACAAAAAGTAAAAGACAAAAGAACATGTACATGGTGGCAACATAAAAGTTTGTGTTTAAGGTTTTGAAAACCACATCAAGTCTAATACAATGGCCAGTGGTATGGCTCTCGTGCCAATGGCATGAGAGAGGTAATATCTTTTTTTAGGTTTTAGACATGTTTTTTCACTGTTCTGTAGTAGATCATGCAGAAATTGCACATTCCCATATAATAAGCACAGCCCTGTTTATTTACTCCCCATTTTGCAATCCATTCTTCATTAAAATGTATACCATGAAGACTTTCAATAACTGAGAGGGAAAAGAATTCACAACTATTGCTTTTGCTGATAAATACCTTATCTTAGGAAACACTATTTGTCCTCCTGTCTGATACAGGTTAGCATCCCTGTGCAGGGAGAGATATATCTTGGAATGGTACAGTGCATATAACCAGCTCCTCAAGAACGATTTCTAGTCAGAGGGAAAACCACACATACACAGCATTCAACTGCTTTCTTAGGAGAACCTTCTTTTCACTGCATAATAATCTTTGTGCACATTTAAGCTCTTTATGGTATGAAAGGAATATGTTCTGTCACTTTAAAAATCTATCAGTGGAAAATGGGTAATGTAAAAACACGGCAGGCAAGATGTGTGCTAGTAGTGGAATAAGCAATAATCAGAGATGGCACTATTCTGAATTTCCCAGCATCAGTTCACAAGAGCTTATCTCTTGTCCTGCGTTAATCAAGGCCTCCTACACTGACTTTGCAGAGCTTACTGATAATAACAACAGTAATAAAAAAGGTTTGGCGCTCAGTCACATGTTTGCTGTTGTGCTTTTCTGACAGGTATGACACTCTCTGCTTCCTATGATGGTCAGGGTTAAAGAGCCAACAACAGACACAACTTCCAGTGCACTGCTAGAACTGTTCAACCATAAAATAAACACCGCTTAGCACGTTTTAAATAAATACTAAAGAATTAGAGAGCACATGGTAGAAACATTAATCTCATAATCCTCCTAGCATGTCTGCTGTTTATATGAACACAGACAGGGAGTGTGCCATCAGCTCCAGCCTTGAAATACACTCAGGTCCTAGCTTTTAAAAGCAAAGAATAATCACATTCTTCCTGAAGCTGTCAGATCTGGCCTGGTTGTTTAGAACAGGCTGCAGTTGATGAGGTGAGATGTGTGTAAGACCAGCCTGGATACATAACAAGTAGAAGATGTAGCTATTGTGCCCCAGAAGCTCTGGGAAAGAGAATAAACATCTTCCCACTTTGTGTTTGAAAAAGGTGCCAAACACAAGACTGAGAGCTATATCCAGATTTCAGCCCATAAAACATTCACACAGTATGACTTCATTAAAAGGTGCTCTTTACAATCTTCCAATGCTTCTCTTTTACACCTCTTCCTAGAGAGCATGAGCAGCTGCTTGATGTGATAAACCAAACCCACGTACGTGTCCCTAGGATTTGACATGCAGTAGCTAAAGAAAACCTTTTCCCCAAATCAAAATGTCACAAACCAAGCACACATATTGATCTTTGCTGTGAATATGATGGTCATGACACAACCTAATTTTATTTCATTTAAAATAATGGCAAACTGTGAAAGCAAACCAGATCAGATTTATGTTGATATTTAGAAGTCTTCTGAGGTCTTCTCTGATCCATTAGCTGCTGTCTATCAAAACAGAGGATATGCTGTGCACAAATGCATGCAGGATGAAAAGCAGCAGCTGATTTATGCTTTTATTACTTGACACTAGCAGAGCGTACCACAGATCAGAAAATGCAATCCCTAAAATGATTTAGATCTGGATGATTTTATTTCATTAACATATTATAACCAGAGCTCAGAGGTGATCTTTGAACTGCAAGCCTTATTTCCAACCAAATGGAAACTGACATCGCTTAGTCTGGAAAAAGATGAATCAATCCCTTTCATAAGGAATCTAATTGCTCTTCTACCTGTAAACTCCATGGTATTTAGTTTCTCACAATTGTCATCAAGGGTTCTACACTAGGACTAGTATGTCTTATTCTTTTAATATTTATTCTAAAAAATATCCAAATTAGATTCTAGCACACTGCAGAAAGTTTGCTACACATGCTAACTCATTTTGGTTTCTGCTAGCTACAGCAAATAGTGGTGGAAAGAGCCTCTTGAAAGAAGGATAACTAGAGTGTATAGGAGCAGAACTGGCCCTACAAGCAGACTCTCAATCAGTGGAAAATTCAGGAGAATTTTGATTTTTATTTAAAAGGAAAATTTTTTCCTTAGTCTTACACAAATGCACTCGCACAACTCATTACCACAGCTTCATTTAATTTATGAATTTCCTCTTTCATGACTCATTTCTCTAATCCCTCTCTGCTTTGTTTTGTTTCTCTGTTTGTTTGGCTTTTAATCTAATGGTACAGGAAAAAAACAGGAATAGGGTGAAGGGAAATAAACAGAGGAGGACTTATTTAGGGTTCTCTTCCAAACTGAGTTTTAGGTTGTGCGAGGATAAGAATGGAGCGATGAAACCAGGGGATAGCAAGGGATGCGGTGCAAATTCAGGAGTTTTCAGTGTAATGCTTTTCTTTTAAGTTATGAAGTCCACAGCCTTTTCTCTATCAAAAGCAAGAACTGCTTGTGCTTTCCATCAATACTGTTCTTTCAAATCCACACTATCTCTCCTTTGACATGACTTCGCTCAAACCTTCCACTGTCTGGAAAATTTGGGTCAAGCTTTGCATTGCATTTCACTTTTTAAAAATCATGCAGCTTTCTCCATCCCTTGCCAGCTCTCCAAAAGGACAGGAAAAAGCATTATGAAACTGGATGTTATTTTGAAGAGGCAATGAGTCTTTTTTTCAGATACAAATAAAACTTAAATTAAGGCATAAACAGCATCATTTTATATAAGTTTTAATTTTTTTTCCTTGTTTAGTGGTTTGTTCGAGTTTTGTCCTCCTTACAGCTATTTCATCCTCAGAAAGTTCTATGTGTCTGAGAATTAAGTTTTTTTCAATTATCTTTCCAGACTTAACAAGGCAAAATGATTCTCATAAGAAATAGATTACTTTGTTATCAACACAGCAGAAGACCAAAGCATGTAGCAAGTCTTAGGGATTCCTGGATATTTGGTGTTTGTCATTCCTTTATTTTGATAAAACTAACTACTTCAGCCTGCATGATAAGATCAAACAGTGCATGAGCTCAGCAATGGGTGAGGTTGGTCACACATTGAAGTTAATTGCTTGCCTGCAAGAAAAAGCAGATTGCATACTCCAAGAGTGCCTCTGTTTTCTCCTTTAAGATTCATTAAGTGACTCTAAGACTGTTTACTTTTTACAAAGCCTTCAATGGTTTACTGGGATTTACAGAAAAATACCTACAGGACCTGGGAGCACAACTCCCATTGATTTTTCCAAGAAACTGCTTCCAGATTACTTGTACGCTTCTGAAAATCCAGTCTCCCATGCTTGATCTTCCATTCCGTTCCAGCCCAATATACAGGAAAGCTTTGTGCTATAAATACAGCACATGGTGTCTAGGACTAACAGTGACTAAAGAGAAGTGGAAGGATAAATTATTCTAGGCGCAGCCTTAGAACTGAAAATCTGCGAATTGCACATCACAGGGGAAGCTGCTTGTGACTGAAGCACTTAATTGCAAAGACCAACAGCACAGTTCCTGCATTTTTTTTTTCTAAAAGGACACTTTGTGCCAAGAGATGCCTGCAAAATTGATCTCAGCCTTGTCAAACATCATTCACCTACATGAAATATGCCCTTGTCTCTCCCAGTCCTCCTTGGCTGAAGTGTCTGACTTTCCCAGAAACACTTAGAATAGTATTTTAACTGTCAAAAAGGGCTAAAATTTTACTGATGCAACAAATCAGTAAATACATGAGTGCATCTTCGCATCTACTTCAGAACCTTTGATTCTCAGTATTGTTTTTGATCAAATCTTCATTTCTGCAATCTGAAAACATGTGGAAAACCTGGTTCCTTCTTGTCTCCTATAAAACACTCTGAAGCGGTCTCTGCTTCAAACTCCTAAACACTGTAACACACAGAAAAGTAAATTTCAAACATGCACATCCCCCTGAGTCTTCACTACCTAATAAAGACCTCAGAGTATTTCAGAAGTAGAAAGCCATATCTTTTGCCCTACTGAAGTTCTACTTTTACTGCTGCAATATCAAAATGTGAACCTAAAGTCAGGAAGACTGAAGAAAAATACAAAAAGGTGATATGGGTGATGTAGCAGCACTAGGTCACACAAACAGCTCTCATGTGAAGTCCATTCTGCTGCTCAGCCCCAGTGTTAAGGGGGAAAAAGAGAAAAGAGCAGGTCCCCTGCATTGCACAGGGTGAGCCAAATTTGGTTCTCGATATACAGCAACTCCTCACCCATCACCATGGCTATAGACAGGTTGCTTTAAAGAACAGATGCCAGTAAATAGCACAAACAAGTCCTATTTAATTAATTTTTTATAGTACTATCATTATCTCGGTAACTGAATGAATGGGGATGAAAATGTATAATAATTTAGAAAACACATTGGAGTAACTAGTTCTCCTACATGTTTTTCAAACCATAGTTGAAACAGAAATATTATATACTGGAATGCTCTTCTCTGTGTGTGTGGAAGAAAAGCTTAAGTACTATACAAAGGTGTAATTACAGAGCCACACCTGTTTACTACAAGGATAACAACAGCTAGATTTTCATATTATCTACTACTGCTACTAGGCCTGAAATAGAAATGTAACTACTTCATACTACCAAAAATAATACTGCAAACACAGTAGTACTATCATTTCAGTAGGCTGAAAATGTCTATGTCACTGGTATAGGAAATAAAAAGATGAATCACTAAGGGGCAATACTATAATTTCCTTTATGAGCAAACCAAGGTAAGATTTACTTCCCCTTCAATTAGCTTCTGCAGGAAATTTTATATTATCAGTTTGCAATTGTCAAGATGTATAAAAACCCTTTTTTTTTCCATTTAAAGCAAGAAAGCTGGAGTGAAAAGGCAATGTCACACTCTTGAGTATTAGGATGTCACAACAGAGGTCACAAAGGAATTCTTCCTCTAGAAATAGCTTCAGACCTTCAGCAAGACAAGTTGTATGTTTCCCTGCCCTGTTTACCTCTGACACATCAAGTATTAGCCACTGTTGCAAGCAGGATCACATCTACAACAGGCCAGTTACTTTATGTTATAGAGCAAGTCACATCTCCAGTAGAGAAGAGCAAAAAGAACATATAACAACAAAAACTAAATAACCAAAGCACGAACAAAACCAAAAACAAGCAAAAAAACCACCCAAAACAACCACAACAAAGAAACCAAAACCGGCTCCAAAGCATGAATCAAAAACCAGCTGCAGAGGCCTGAAAAGTGACATTTTATTTCATAGGCTGTAAACATCACTGTAGCTCTGTTCCCAAAAAGAGAGGAAAGCAGCAATGCTGCAGCAAATTATGGGAACTTGAAAAACTGGCAGGATAAGAAAAAAAACAGCACTGCAAAAGAGAAAGACTCTGGAAGGTAAAAAAAGTAGCTCATAGATGAAGCCCTCTAAGGTAGAGAACTGTATCATCACTGCCTGGCTCCTGAGGCTCCAGGCTGCCAAGGAAAGGTCTTAGAAAGGTGGGAAAGTAAAAAGCTATAGAAGCTCAATTGGGTTGATATTTAGATTTGGAAGATAAACTTAATTTGCTTGAATTACAGCCTGCTTTCTTCTATTCTGAATGGATATTAGTACAAGCAAAATATTTTATCAAATTAATGCGAACAGTGAGCTTTACACAAAATATTTCTTTGGTATAAACAAACAAATTTTCAACAGACAGATAGCTTTCTTAAGTTATATTTGGTAGAAATTTAAGTTTGATCCTGATTTCTGTAGTTCAATACAATTATGTGAAGATTACTTTATAGAAATTTCTAAGCTTTGCAATCTTTCTTCCCTTCGCTTTCAGAATTCACTTGCTTGGGTTCACCTCAAATTATAAAAATGTATACAACATACATGGTTGGGTTTTTTTTCCTTCATCTCTTTCCTTTTCTACAAAAAGGTTCAGGCTGTAGATGTATATTTCAATAAGGTAAATAAAACACTGCTTTAGTCAATGTCGATTAAAAAATGTCAAAGCAAAAGAGTATGAGAAGGGGAAAAGGCAAAGAGGAAAATTATCCCTTCCTCATAAAAAAAACAACTCTTCTATTAAAGCAGCTGTTATATAACTACCAACTTGTAAACCAGTCATTTCCAATATACATAATTCCTGCATTTTAGCTTTTTATTATCCTCTTGTAGAAGCTGAAAGCCTTTCCTGAGTCCCTATCAGACTGCAAACACAGAACAAAAAAGACAGTGTCTGCCTTAAAGACCTTTGAGCCCAAATGCAAGGCAGAAGACAAGGAGTGGTGAGAAGCCACTAGTAGCCAGGATGACAGGCACCTGACTGCTGCCAGGCTTCTCACAGGTATTAAGAATCTATATAAAAACAAGGTGGTGATTGGCCTTGTGTGCCAATGCAAGCACTCCCCAAGTTAATACAAGAAAGTATAAAATAAAAAAGTAGCGTGCCAACATGTGACTGACAAAATCTTTGTGTCACTGCTGGTCTCAAACAGGACATCATGTCCTGACAGCACACAAACAAGGCACAGGCTGGGAAAGGCCTCCAGCATCACTGACTAAAAATGAGCTCTTGATTCTGATGTGACAGAGAAAGGAGGTTAGCTGAGAGCAGGCAAAATGTTCCAAGCCACAGGTTACGAAAAATATTTGGGCAGCAGATGTGAGTAGATGCAGATCAGAAAGTATGTCATCTGTCAAGAATAGAAAATAGAATATTGGGATGTGAAATGTAGTGACTTCCAGATTTGCACATGGCTAACAAAAGCTGCATGTTAGAGCTCTCATGTAAAAACAAAATCATGTAAGCAGGAAGCAGACGTTGGGATATAAAAGGTAATCAACACTGAGATGAGATCAAGGTTATGGGCCAAAAAACAGTAAAGAGATGATACTCCCCACCGCTACGAGGAATGCTGTACCTGGCAGTAATGGAGAGGAGATGAAGAGCTATGCTTTGACCCCTTTGAAATGACTACCAATGGCAGGTGAAAATTAAACATTTCCTGCAGAATAACACCATTGTTAAAAAAGATACGAAGAAACAACCAACACTGCTATCAAGGTGTTAATTGTTTCTTACAAAAATGCCTTTCAAAGGAGGAAGCTGTTATAGGGCCTACTGATACCTCAACCACAAGCTGGACTGTTATTGACAAAGGAGGGCAAGCTTCCTCTTGCAATCCATTTTACAGGGACCAGAGGTTTCCAAAGCAGTTCCTACCCACACTTACTTTAACTCAGATACACTTCATGTTTTCCAAACACCACAATACCCCCAAGATCTTTCTCAAGCTGATGAAAACAGGGTACAGCATCCCTATTATGGTTTCATGATAAGAGACTCAAGAGCATCAACTGCTCCTGTGTGATATGAAGTTACTCTCAGGAATTGCTATCATTGCCTCCAAAAGCACTGCCTCACTCTGATCCTCAGGAAAAAATGGCATTAATTCTGTGAATCCAAGCAAACCTGAGAGGAGAACAGCATAAATGCAATTCGTCAAACAAACAGTCATAAATACCTCCTAAAATCCAGGAGACCTGAGGCAGCTAGATAACAGATTTTAGCAGCTGAATAAGTTAAACAAACGGCATCCTCAGAGACAGTTTCTTACACTTTGGGCTTCATCTATACAAAACATTAAGCAAAACAAACAAAAGAAAAAAAAAGGGGGAAAGAGAGAAGGAGAAGAGGATAGGTTTCCTGTGATGTCTTTTGGTTCAGTAAAGCAAAGGTTAGCTTAATCCAGCTCCCCTTTTGGGAAATATTTGAAGATTATACTGTATGTAACAATGGACTGGAAAGGGAGAGGGATAAGATGGAGAAATGATAGACAGGTTGGATTAATACATTCACAAGGGGAAGTGAGCAAGTGCCATTGTACTCTTATCTATCTACAGTTATGACTCCAGATAATG
>VWYI01008391.1:6475-34696 GCA_013399455.1 Anthoscopus minutus | reverse complement strand
GCCCAAGATCCACAGAGAGAATGAAATAGTCCGTCAAACAGGAATACTGGGAATAAAACTTTACTGCAGGTCTGAAATGAAAGCACACAGGAGACAGCTAGGAAGAGAAGGGACGTGCAGGAAAGGAATTCAGACTTAAAAATAAAAGAACCTAAACAGCACACAGAGACAGCAGCTGCTGGACAAGGGATGAAAATAAGAAGCAGGGAGGAGTTCAGAAAGGGAAATTACAACCAGAGGCACGAGACAGATAAAATGGGTTCCCAAATGGGAGACTGAAGCAAAAGAAAGGGAGATCAAGTATATGCAAACAAGGAAGAAAGGCACCACGTGGCCACACAAGCAGGTAAGACAGGACAGAAGGAGTAGAGCATGGAAACAAGACAAGAGGACTGGGATGGAGCACCTGTCCTGGGAGCACAAAGACCAGGGTTTCCTCCCTTGGGGAAATAGCTGCAGCACCTTCTAGCAAAGTGTGTGTTCCGTGTCTGTTATAGATCAGTGCAGCAAATAGCAACTCATTACTTCTGTCAGCCACCTGGCTAGCACAGGTGGTACAGATTTGCCTTATGGACTGAACACTTCCATCCTCACCCACAGTGATCAACACTGCTGTTCCACTCAGTTTTAAATTTGAAAACATCGTATGAAAAGGCTACATGAAGTAAAACAAGATAGAAGTACTTGAAAAAGACTGTAATAATAAACACATGCATGACCTACCTACATCTTTCATTTTGCCTAAAGTGCTCAACTTTTTCAAATATTACAGTATTTGAACCTTTGAATATCAGGGCTTTTTCATGCTGTCCTGGCTAGTGCTTAAAAGAAGCATCTTGCTGTCCATTCCCTTCTACCACATAAGATCCATTTTGCTTCAGAATAAAGGGACAATACAGAAATTGGAGAGTTCAGGGAACAAGCATAACGGACTGTATATCAGAGAAGGCAGAAGGTCTTAAATATCTCTGAAGAGCCCCTTGGTCTTTGCTGCAGACAGGTCCACAGTAGAGTGCCCAGAGAAAAGAACTATTCTGTACTAATTCACTGGCCATACTTTACATATGCATAACTAAACAGATGCTAATCCACGGGACTTCAGATTGTGTCAGACAAGTATATTAAATACAGTGCTAGCAGGCAGACCAATCTTACCCTAAAGGCATCATTCATGGCAAAGGTATGTATGGTGAGCACTTGATAATACTGAGACCAAAGATAAACAGGAAATTAAACTAGAAAGAGGGTAGAGCAACATTTATAATATTCACTGTATAGACTTGGAAGAGTTATTTTCTTAAGTTTCATGTGAAACAGGGCTTCCTAAAAAAACAAACCCAGGCTGGAGAAATTGAAAAAAATAAGTTCATGTTGTGCAAAATAAACAGCTACCAACACCAGCTACATGGCTTGAGACTGAGTGGCACTAGGTGAGGGAGGAGAAATGTGTGAATAAAATTTTATTGCATTGAAATTCTTTAAATCTTCACTATTTCACTTCATTTGAAAACCAGTGCTGCACATAATTTCCTCATCTAAACTCATGAAAATTTTAGTGCAAAGCTCATTTGGGCAACAGTCCTTTTCTGAAATCATTGCATCAGTAATGTGGCAATGAAGGATCTCCAGCTGCCCAGGCTGCACTGATACAGATCCTAAACTGGACGGCTGTATTGGCTAAACTGTGGGATCCCCCTTTGACTCATGTGAGGCTTTTTTACTGTGGGAGTATGAAGGGCTAATACAGCTGTTTCCTTGCTGGGAGTACTTTGCCCCTGTGAGTACACTGGCTTGCTCAGATTGCTAAAAGGTTTTTAGTGCAGCTGCTTGCTATTCCCAAAACCTAAGTACTGTTTGAGGCTGCACAGAAGTGCAGTCACACGGTGTGGGCTTGTGTTGAGCTAAGCTGTGCATGTGCACAAAGGTATGCACTTATGACAGAATACTTCCTGAGCAAGCAGAGTCACTTTAAAACTGCCCTGAAAGAAGGCAGAAATGAAAGTGACACTTCACAATAAAGACAGTAACAATTTACTAAATCTGTAGAGATAACCCTGGCTGCCGACAGTGGAGCTCTTACCGGTTCTGAAGCACTGGCATTGGTAAGGTGATGAGAAACCAGTGGTCACTCCAGCTCCCTGCCCTTTCCCACATTGGCAAGGTGATTTGAGTTCCCTTTGTCTCTTCCCTGAGAGAGAAGGAGACTGTACCATTGTAGGTACCAAAAACATGTACTGAAAATTGAATCTGTAACAGAGGAAGAAGATGAAAAAATGATAATCTGTGACAAAGGGAAAGGTAGTCACTTCTCCCCTCCCTGGGAATTTGAGACACCACATCTCAGAGTCTGGGTCAAACTCTAATGACAGAAATCACTAAGCCCCCACTCAATGATTGTATTTGACTCATCACCTTTACCAGCACAGAATTTTCTTAAGGAAGACCCAAACTGACACTCCTGTTGGGCAGTTGTTCTTCAACCACTGATGACAATATCCACAGCCTCTGACACGAGGTTTCCTTGTTATTACCTCCTGCCCTGAATACCTTTGAAACAAGGGCTGTCTCTAGAGGCAGGAAACCTTAGTCCATCTACCTGCTCCAACTCATAGGCACCACTCAAGTTGTAGCGCCCCTAAGACAAGTGAACAACAAAATTATCAGGTCGAAGAATGTTTTGAAGCAGGACTTGCTCCTCCTTCTTTTTAGCAACCACTTCCAGTCTGCCACAGAGCAAGAGAAAATTGCCATTTCTACCCCTGCTTTGAATAATTAGCTGCCCTTTACAGAGAGCTCCAGGACCAGCAGGAAAGGGAGCACACACGTGTTCTTCAAACAACAACCACAGAAGTTCCTTGATCCTGCAATGTGGCTTCAAATCCTTGCCAGTGGAGGAGAGAATGGATCCAGATCTCCTATGGCCTCTATGCAATAACCAATAGCTACTGCTTCTCCTCTCCTGCTTTTGTGAACTTATCTCCAATCACATTTTATTTTGTTGTATATTTTGTATCCAGCAGTTTTTACCTGGATTTATAAATAAATATAAATGCCAATGTTACATTTCTGGCACCCGTACTGTATTTATTTTCCCAGCTCTAATTAGGAGGCATCAAAGCTTTCTTTTTTTCCCCTAGCAAGACTGGACTCTAGCTCAAACTTGCAGCTTAATTTTCCTAAGTGTTATGACTATAATATTATTTCATATTTTTAATTCCAGTGTCTCAGAGCTGCAAGGCAAGTTGTGTGATTTTATCAAGGCCATTAACCTTTTGAAATTCCTGAAGAATGTCATCAGAAGTTTATTATGTTCATCTATTCTGGAAAATCTAATGCATTCTAACCTCACACTCCTGTTCTCAGTGAAACTATTAAGTTTATTAACTCCTTCACAAGTATTGCAGAATTAATGAAGAAAAATCTCAGCAGCAGATATACTAAAAGACTCAATGGCCCAGCCAGAGAGCTCCCTTTTCTACAAACCCTAGCTGCCCCATACAATTTAGCTGTTAGGCACCTCTCAGAGGAGTAACTCTTCCTAAATGGTACAGTTAGGCTGGGGAGGTTTCCACAATGAGTGGCTGATTTGGGGCTTCTGTTTTCACTTATTGGAGATGCACCTCACATCTCCTTTCCAGTTCTGAACAAGTGGCCAGCTAAGCAGTATATCCAGCTCTTCTGCTTTCCAGTGTTGTGTGGAGCGTGCAGAGGAACAGGAGAACAGGCTAATTGTGCAAATAGTGCCTACAGCCTGATAATTTACTCCACAAAGCTGCTAAGACAGAGTGACACACCTGGTAGTCTTCAGTGGCAAGACTGGCTGGCAAGCTGGTACTGTAAGCCTTGGCCATACCACTTGTCTGAGTGCTCTCTGCTCGCAGGTAGAGGAAGTGTCCTGTGAACACAAAAGCGAATCAGAAAAGACAGAATGGTCTTTCGCTCTTTTGTGCAATCTCTTGCAATAATTTAATATCATTGATGTTACTATAGGTAAGTAAGCATAGGTAGGTGTAAGCAGGGCTTGAGTGCAATTAGTGAGGTTATAGTAAACACTCTGGTGGATCAACATCCCAAACCCTTTCCTTGAATGTGAGTGGATAAACCTCAGATACCACTCAAGATCTTCTTGTACAGAGGCACACACCACTCTACACTCCTAATTCCTACTCCATTAGCATCAATGACTCTTGCTGAGACAAACACTGGGCTGTAAGAGTTTATTTGCAGTCTTTGTTTCCAGGCAGAGCTTACACAAGCTCTCAGGAGACAAACAGGACACTTGTACGGAAACCCATCTTTTTGGCAGGGAGCTGCGAGGCAAGACTTGTGTGCTAACGCTTCTGACTTTCAGCCTGAACAGGTGAGGGTCTGGCTTCCCCCCTTTCTTATTCAGCAAGTTGACAGTTCTGCAGTTCCAGGAATTATTTGATTCTTTTTTTTATTGTGCTATTTTATGGCACAGAATGCCTATGGTCACTTGGGATATGCTTATAGGTGATACTCTTCCTAACCCGCTCATGGAGTCTGTCAAGGGTCCTCAAAAGATTTGTTTTTATAAGCTGACTAGTTCTGTTGGGCAATTTTGCCTTACGATGAGGCTGTTATATTGCTGCTGAAGTATTCTGCAACTGCATAGCTTGTAAGAGGAAGGAGGAGGGAAGAAACACATATTGACTTTTTAAAGGTGAAGGAGAATCCTTGTCTCTGAGAGTTTTGTGTTAACTTTTTTGCAGAACTTATTTAATATGAAGTTTTGAGGCATTTTCAAGAGTTAATCTTAGCTACATTTGAAGTGGTTATAGATAATACTGATGCTGAGGTTCACTTGGCAATGATGCCAAAAATTTTAAACCAATTTAAATAAACATAAGTTCAAGGCTATTGTGTACATACATACACAGAGAGTGGGAGAGAAAACAATTAAAAACTTACCACTAGTGGCTTGCAAAGTAGACCCTACAAATGAGTCCTCTTGATTCATTTCAGAAAAGCCCCAAATAGACCAAGGAGATGCTGCAGTTTCATTCAGTGTCCAGCCACACAGACCTTCTTCAAAAGAGCAGTGTGAACCCTCCGGGAGACTGTCTACAATCAAGAACAAGAAAAAGTACAAAAATAGGAGCAACTTGGTTATGGAAGAACACAAACAAAACCAAAAGTGAAAATCCATTGTGGTTGTCCAAGCTACCCAACCTATGCTACACTGTCAAAATAGGCCTCATTTGTTTATTTCCAGAGTCACCATTAGAAAGCCAACACTGCTTCTGGGAAACATTTGAGAATTTTTTGTGCTGTCCTATTCTACTGGGCAAAACTGCAGCCTCCATAATCTTAGGAATGGCAAATCACTGCCACCTATTTTTAAGTCTTGCTATATGTGAAATTGCAGGCATCACAAAGTTTTGTGTCCACTTTAAGGCAGGCAAATCAATAGATTATTTTAAAGCTCCACCACTGTACTTGGAACAAAGCTAAACATTGCTTCTCAGCACCACACATACTGTTAGGGGATTTCTCTGTCCTGATGTGCAAGAGTTCTGAACTGGGATCTTGGAAGGAAAATTTATGACACTGTAGGTAACTAAGAGTGGAAAGATGATTAATACCTTTCCCTGAAGGGAAGGTTTAGATCTTGGGTACAGATGGAAATTCTCACCCAGCTGCAGACATGTAAATAAAGTTTTGCCTCTGCAATACTCAAGAAACTAAACCAATTTTTTAAAAAATCCATTTTATTCTATGTAGGGTGAATTTTCAAAGAGAACCTTGGAATCTGATTAATGCAAATGGGCCAAATAAATTCAGGAGGTGAAATACTGAATTAATCTGAAGATGGAATCAATTTAACTTATTTACTTATTTTTTATTCTAAATTATTTCTTCGAACAGAATGAAGGTTCTCATGAAGTGTCATGCCACATACTCACCACACCTCACTGCTTCCTCTTCTTTGGTAGGGCAATCACTGACAAACTCACAGATCTGTAGATGGCTGACACAGCCTCCATGAATGCAGGGGAAGGTTGAGCCTTTGTCATACATGAAAGGATCTTGATTGTCTTTATCTAATGGGGAAAAGAAAAAAGAGAACTAAATCCAGAGATGAGTTGTCAGAATGTGTATGAACCTTCACAAGTATTAGTTTTCACATGTAGGACCTTGTCCTGTGTGCAATAAATCTCTGCTTTTCTCATGTAGGTTTCTATCCAGCATGAGATTCCTGGACAAAATCTATTGCTCTTTTCTTTCTTGTGCTCTGATTTTGCTGTGCTTGTGCTATCTTTAGATAATTCTGGGGTTTTTTAAATGAAGGGCTTTGAAGTTTCCTACTGTGATGTGCTCCTCAGATCTGCACACATAACTTTGCACCTGCCAGGCAGCTGTGACATGCTGCATGTCACCCTGCTGCTGGAGGCAGGGACACCCATTTATCTCCAGCCCTGATAGACACGTTGTTATGCCCTGTTGAGGCTACTTGGGCTGCTGACTCATTTCTGTGACAGCTGTGGCTTCCAGCTGTGGCATCCAGCTCATGAGGTAGCTGCTTGGTGTACACGAATTCTATTCATGCACCCTAATTAGTCTAGTCAGTTCTAGTCTGGGAGCATTTGACTGACTGCACAGGTACCCATCAGCCAGGCTGAACATGATTTTTAAGTCTAATATTTCCCAAAAGCATGACTCTTAATGCACCTAGCCTGTCCTGTGGATGCATATGTGCCCTGGCCTGTGATGAACCTACTGCCCTTTAGCATAGCTCTGCACAGAAGTTCCATTGGGATTGTTACTACTCAGGAAAAATGCAAAAGTTAGGGAACCAATTGCAGGAGAAAGAGAAAAGAACACTTCTGCAGCAATCCAGGTACACACTCTGAAATAGTATTTTTTCATGACACTGTTGTGTGTCAGATATGTGCACCAGATTATTTAGAGACTGAGAGCACTGTGCTTCAGGCTCTATGCATCCCCTCAAAACTCTAGGATTGCAAAAAACTACTACATTAAAAAGATAGTATGTTAAAGTAAACATGACTACAATTAAATCTCTAATACGATCAAAACCATGCTCACAATAGTGTTTGCTTTTTACATTACAATCCAAACTATTTCTACAGAGTCTGCAAAATGGAAACAAATAAGATTATATTAATTCATGAAACTGAAGGTGATTCAAGAACCGAAGATGATTATGTCCCCAACCCAAAGACTGCCTGTGCTGACAGACTCTTGCACTTCCAAGAAGCCTAAATGACATTAGCAAGGCTCTGCACTGACACTGAGGACCATTTGCATGACATTCAGAACAGAACTGTAAGCTCCAGGTAAAACTGCAGTCTTAGCTGAGCACTCAGTACTTTAGAGAAAATAATTACATTCGGATTCAATCTATCATTTCAGATAGAAATTCTCAGCCGGGCAGTAGCAAACAGACCCCATTGGGGGTAGATAAATGTTTCTTTTCTTCATAGATTTGTTTGATAAAACCCAAGTATGGAAAAGGCTTTGGTTACACAGGGTAGATTCTTCTTGGTTATTTAAGAGGGAAAAATACTGAATGCTAAAATAATCTAGGCAAAGACTTTTTACATCCTTGTTGGATTTGGCATAAGTCCAGTTGGTTTTGGTTTTTATTCCCATACAAAGATCAAGCAAAGAAAATCTGAAAAGCAGAGGATCACTTAAATTAGTTTTATAATTCTGAGTTACTCATCCTTCTTCTAAGTCCTATCCTATCCCTCATCATCCTCATCCATTTTGGTGAGGATGCATTTGGTTATTCCAAACCTGTGTTGCAGCATACCATGAAAGCAGTTCCTGAGTTGCAAGGAGCCCACTGCCAGTACTTCAGCCTCCTGTGCTCCACAGTTTGAATACACCAAGGTGATTTTGAAAGGTCTTTCTATTCGTCCAATCTGGGCCACCAGGTATTTCCATTTCATCCTAGAGGACAACAGAATGCTATCAGACATAAACAAAGCACACTGGAATCCATGGCATCTCTAGCATAAAGGTTCTGCACCATTCCAAAGAGAAATAATAGTATCCATGTGGGAAATGGGTCAATGAATGCAAATAGCAAGATAACCAATGGGTGTTAATATAAAATAAGTGATGTTCAGCCTAGCAAGGTCATGTAAGGTTATCATTGCTACAGAGCCTATTGTTAATGATTCCTAGATAGGAATCATTCCCAATGATTCCTAGATAAGTCTTAAATTACTACCAGTTTTGGACTCACGACCTTGATATATGCTTTCCACATACATGGTTGTGCTCTCTTTGCTCTTGAAAGTACAGATCAGCCAAGAAGCTGCACAAGCCTCTGGATCTCCTCAAGCCAATACTGACATTGTATGTTCTGGAAGTAAAAAAAGTCTGACCCTGCATGTAATCTATCCGATTTTCCACCTTATCAAACTACAGTTCATCAACAAAGCAAGGGATAGAAGAGAAGTGCTATTCCAGGAAATGCAGATTACTTGTATCGTTTACATTTCATTACAGAGCAAATATCATAACCTGCAAATCTAAACTGCAAAGGTTTCTCAATTGTGCAGCACTTGCGGCAGTTTAGAGAAAGACAAATGATCCCATGCACCCTGATTTTAAAGATGGCTGTCAGACATCAAAAACTAGAGAGAAATACCAAAAGAATATGCTTGAAGTACCTTGCTCAAATTAAGTCTGATGGAAGTCAAGGTATCCAGGTGTCATTTAAAAGCTACAACAATTCTTAGAAACATTTTTACCTTATTTTTGTTTCCAAAATCTGTTCTCATGTCTTATGTTAATAAGACAGCAAAATACAGTTAAATGTATGTGTTATTGTCTTGTAAATGGATTAGAGCAAGGTTAGTGAGAAAGGAATCCTTGCTCTAAGCTCTTTTCTGAAAACAGTATCAGATACAGATAATTTTACCCACATTCTACACACTGCTGATGTTACTGGGGCCACCCTGGACAAGTGACCTAAGTCAGTGCCAATGGAACAATATGAAGGCCAGACAACAGTGTTAAGACTCTGCTTCTAGCATCACTTTTTCATTTAGGAAATGCCTTCAGCTGCAATGAAGTGGTCATGAAGCTCTTGTCCTGCATGACTAATAACTTAGAAGGCAACATCCAAATTACAAACACATCTCTTCTGCACTCAATATAAAAATCACAGAACTGTATTTGCAGCTTACAAAAAAATCCAAAGCAACTTTAATTTGTTATCACCCTCACTTATGTTCTTCCCTCCACAAACCAATTATATAAGTTTGTCTGGATAATTTTTTATTATCCCTTCTTATTATCCCTTCTAATCTTTTATTATCCACCCACCTTTCACTTTCACAATTGTACACATGCATAAATACCCACAGACACCCTGAATTCATATGAAACTGAGCTCCTCTTACAAAGATGACCCTATTTCCTGTCCCATTATAATATTTTCAATAGTTCATTATAATTAAATTAATCTTCAGAAAGATGCAGCCCTGAATTGCAACAGTGTCATCTCTACTTCCCATCATGGGAGAACAAGTGCTTTGCTTTCATTTTGTATTACAGTGCAGCTTCAGGAACATCCAGCACCTATAAATATATCTCATAAATCTTCTTATAAATATATCTCCCCTGCCACACTGTGGGAGAACATCAAAGACTATCCAGCACTAACCCAGAACTGAGTCACTTCTGCTTCACAACAGAGCTTTGTTCATCACTCTGTTGCATCCTGTTGACCACAAGAATTAATGGGGCATAATCAAATTGGTTCAATGAGCCAATAAGGGTAAGGACAATCTCTAAATCTTTCAGATTTAGCTATTAGGCATACTAGACCTGTCAAGCACTGCAGCATAATTCAAGTACCTCTACCAAGTTACAATCCACCCTGCAGCTGAGACATCACAGTATTGCCAGTGTTAGCACAACACCAAGTGCACCTGTGGCACACAGCTTCTGATTCACAGCCAGTGGTACATTTAGCAGTAGCAACGAAAGAGCGCTATAGCTGAAAACAATGACCAATTCAGCTGCTGCACCTTAATCCTATATGCTTAATGAACCAGATGCTTTGGAACTTGCTGTTTATAGACTGGTACATCAAAATGAAACTACTAGTCATCTAAGTCAATAAACCAAGCTCTGAAACGCCATGACTTAGGAAGACACACTGTCCATTCTGCCATCTCTGTTGGGAGAGCTGTGGTATCCAGCAGAAGAGCAAGGTCACCATCTTAAGCCACTACTTCCGTGAATTTGCAGATCTTCTGAGTCAGAGCACTAAGGTCCCAAGAAACATCCCAGTTACACACTGAAATATCTCTGGTACTGAAATTTTCTCCATTTATAACACTGCAGAAAAAGCTGTCTAGCACACAAAGACTGCAAAAATGACAAGTGGCTTTGCATCACATAGAGTGCTTTTGTGTATGAAGTCTCTTCATCATCAAGGTATTCCCCTTCAGAGAAAGCCTCACCCCCTAGATCCAACTGCAGCAAGATTTCTAATGATGTAAATAATCACGCCTCCTTTGCTCGGTCCCACCACTGAAATGGAAGCTAGTCAGAGCCAATGTAATTTTCTTAATGGAATCAGGAACGAAGCCCATTGTTGATCCAGCAGAAGATGGATCATTGCAGCAGGCTTCCAGATAAGCCAATCTTGGCAATAACTTTACTATTGATTTTATGTCAAACCAGATCTCAAGTATTGAGGTAATATTACTCTTCTTCTAAAAGGAGATGTTAAAATTCACCTGTATGCTTGGAAGAACTAGCAGGGTCTGACATAATTTTGAGAAATTTGCATGGATAGAAAGTTTGGAGCTGCAAGATATCTAATGCTTAAAGAAATAGAATTCAAGATTCACTCTGAAAACTTTTAATTCCAAATTTTCTTTCGTAGTGTTCACTTTGAGTTTTCATTAGCCTCTCAATCTTCTCTGCTGAACAGATGTTTTCCACCCTTTTCTTACCAATCCTTTCTATGATGTGATTTTTTTATATCCAACAAAGGTAACTGGTGATTAAGTTTAGGAAAGATTTTATGTGAAGAATAACCGTTTCTTCATTAGTACTGAAAAATGCAATAAAACAGAACATGAGATGTGGAACATGTTTTAGATTAGGGGGACCCACTGCATGGGTTTTTACACAAATGTGTGTATGCTAGATGCTTCTAGACTCAATCAGTGAACATAAAAATTAGAAGTTTTACATTACTTTTATACACACAGGAAGCTGATGTCTGCAGGTCCTCACAAACATCCAGTGCTAACCAGTGGACTTAAAAGGAAATAGAGCAAAATACATGCCTACCACTCCTGCCTTCACCCAGCTCTTAGAGGGTTATTCTTTGACAAAGTATATTTTTGGGTGCAAGTTCAAGAGAGACGCAAGAGACACTAACTGAATTATTCTCCCAGCCTAATGTTCAAAATTCATAGTCTTATATAGCAGCTGGACAGCTTCACCCTTTCTAGATACATTTTTTAATCAAAACATCTCTGCTCATTGTTGTCAGCATGCATTTAGACATTATCTGAGAACGTTTACCAGGCTACTCCCTTGTCATCTGTACACTAGGAGAAAAATAATTTTTGTGGATAAAACCAGCCACATTAGTACAATAGAAGTGTCGAAGATGGCAAGTTTTTTCAAGTGTCTCAGAAGACGGTGGAGCATTTTATCACTACCACCCCTCCAAAAAAAAGGGGGAAGACACAAAAAAAAATAAGCAGCAAACCGTTATGTGAGGCTGGCTAACTGAAAGCCCATGTGTGCACATGGCCATAAACTTTTTGTTTTCTGATCTACCAAGACTACCATGGCCATTCCAGAATGAAAACAGAACAAAATCAGCTAGGCTTATTGACTACAGAAAGTGAAAATATTATCCCTGCCCCAAATGATGCTTTTTTACTTTCAGTGAAGTGTGAGTACTTAGAGTTGAAAGAAACTGGTTTCTTACTGAAACAGTTTTGTTTGAGAACACTGAAATAATTGTGGTCCACAATGAACACAAGCATGTGAAAACACTCAAAACCACACAGGACTCAAGAATTTTCAACCGTGGCTGGTTCTGGGTCTGTGTGGTAAAGATGAAAAGGTGAGAAGCAAAATTGTAAAAACATTTAAGAAAAAAAAAAAGTTTTTTAAAAAAAGTCAAAAAATATATTAGATGTGACCTGAATAAGCACCATAACCATAACACTGAGAAAGTGAAAACAGTTTTCTAAGTGTCAGACAAAACTGACATAAAAAGAAATAAAATTTTCTATATTTTTTGTAACTACATAGAATCTCAAACACCTCACTCCCTCAGCAGTTCTCCTTCTAATGGTAATAACTCAGATAATAACTGAAATAATAACTCAGATCTATAGGTGCGGTATTTAAAAATAAAGATCCTGACTTTTTGACTTTGTTGTTGTTGTTGTTGTTGTTGTTGTTGTTGACTTGTTCAGAGAAGATGGTACTGAAAGTCCATCTGTTTGTTTTTTCTTTCATTAAGGCTTATGTGTAAAAAAGTGGCAGCTTCAATACTACCAATTTAATGGCAAGTCCTACTAGTAAGTGAGGTGAGCAGGACAGAAACTTTCTCTTACATGTGACATACATCTAAGGTTTTGGGAACTGTGTAGCTGATGGATCCTGAAGGAGAAAACACCATTGTGAGAATGTTTCTAGGTCTTGAAAGAGGAGAGTTCAGTGAAGTAGTCTGATGCAGCTGGAGTTTATGATGAAGCATAGCTTGGTCATGGAATTGAGAGGTGACAAAGGGGACTGAGGCAGGGTTTTTTGGAGTGTCTGATTATCGGAAAAAAGTGTCATCTAGCCTTTTGTCTGTGTCTAAGTCTCTACTCTGATCTGAAGACAATCCCTTGGAAGTAGTTTTCACTGGTTACACTAGGTACTACACATAGGCATCTCTCTCAAGATCATCTGCTCATTGTCCTTGCTCTGCTCTAAATTGTGCAGCAGTGTTTGGTTAAGACAGAAAAGCTTTTAGAACTCCTACTCCCTGTGGAAAATCCCTGTAAAGTGGGAACACTTCAGGGTAGTCTCCACTTAACAACCAATGTTGTTAAAACCCTAATCATGGAGAGAATGTTCATTTCAGGCTGCCTGCCTAGCAAGAAGAAGGTCAACCACTGTGTTAGAAATAAATTCTGTTCTGCCTGCATGGTCAGGTTTTTTAAATTGTACTGAGTTTTTAAAGTTTCCCTGTAGTGAGGGGGAAAAGGAAGGGTATTTGATGGTTCCTAACTTTGTTTTGTCTCTTTTCTATCCTACTTTCTATCTTGATTTCAAACTGGACTTGGTCTTCCCTCTCCTGTTTAAAATCTTAAGAGTAAACTCTCTGAGCTTACCAGTGCTTCATTTCATTCAGTAAGAAAAGTAATACCAGCGTCTCTGCCAACATGCAATAAAGCTAACTTCATTCTAATAAATCTAAATGTCATCACTTTTAAAGAGATGATAATCTTGACTTCACATAGAATTATTTTGCAGTGCTCACATAGAATTATTTTGCAGTGCTCAAATAAGCTACTAAACAACATCTATGACCCATTCCAGAGATGCTGCAGTGATTACCAGCAAAGCCTGGTCTGACCAGTAAGACATAGCAAAAGGATATTTAATGAGTTTACATAGCAGAATGGAGCTGCAGCTGCAGAGGCCTGTCAGATATTCAAAAAGCAGCAAGAGCAGCTTCAAGCAGACAAAAAAGGATATTAGAAATTAATCCCAGAAAATGCAACAGGTTCCCAGTGAAATTGGCAAGAAGGTGGGGAAGGAATAGCCAGGAAGGAACTGAGCAATAGCTGAAAATGAGAGAGAAAGAGAGAGAGATCTGAAAGAAAAAAAAATAAGTCTTTTAGTCAAATTCTGCTATCTTTGGCTGATGGAGACTCTTTGCTACAGATCTCCATAGAAGCCTGGGGAGTGCCAAAGAATTCAAAGAAAACAAGAACTGGGATCTATTGCTTAAATTCTCCCTGGGAGTCAGTCAGGTGATGGAAATAAAAAACTCAGCTATGTGTCTGACCCAGGTTCTTACAAGTTGGACTGCAGCAAAGGAAAAACAAATACATGGAAAATGGCAAAATTAGATAACACATGGGCTTCTCTCTTTCTTTTCCTGTTGTGATTTGTTCCCTTTACCAGTTTTTCCTCTTTACTGCTTTCTCCTATACATAGGAATAAAAAAGTAAAATGATTGCAGGATCAAAGGGAATTCAGGACAAGATCTGGGGTTGATACCCCTTCTTTTGTTTTCCTTCACCTCTTCTTACCTCAGTTTTTTCCCTCCCTGAACTCCACAAATGGAGCAGAAGTGGATATTCCTGAACCAACTAGAAAGGAGGAAATGATTAAAGAAAAAAACTAACCCCACCTCAAAATGACAATAGTGACCCTTGCAGCATTGATAGGACCCACTGAATCCACAGAGATATCAGTCATGTTACCAAGGTAGTTTTTGGACTGAATGTGTTTTACAGCTGCAGTCCTAGAATCAGTGAAAAAAATTAATCACTCTTCACCCTTCTAAACGTGAGGGAAGAAGAGTGAGATCTAAGGTACTGTGTTTTTGCAAGGGGAACACACAAAACCTGTGTCTGTTACAGGCATCCTGTCAGGAGGCTGTGTGCTTCAGTATGGACAATCACACCTTTATTTTCTGCTGTAATAGCAGCAATGATCTCAAGACAGCAAAAGATAAAGAGCAGCCTGGAGGAACTCCACTCTACCTTGCAATTCAAAGGCTTAACAGTTGAAAATTGATTGTCTTACCTGGAATTCTCCTCATGGCCAGCTCTCAGAGAAGTTATTGTATTTTTGTTTGTCTCCACATATTTGATTTCAACTGTGAATCTCTGGAGGAGAGGAATAGCATCCCGTGAACATATGGCCAGTTCCAGCAAGCAAGAATCCAAGCTCCCAGGCAGGATGGGGCTTTGCAGGCTGAACTCACATCTATCTGGGAGTCTACTGGTGTTCAGGAGAAAGATATTCCCTGTGAAGAGAAAAAAAACACAACAAAACAAGAGACACACAGCATGGATGGAAGAGATAATAAGAGGAAAATGGATAAGGAGCTTGAAGCAAGGAGTCACAAGAACAAAGGAAAAACTATGCACAAAACCAAAAAAAAAAGAAAGAGAGAGCATAAAGTAAAATAATAAGTGTTTAAGTAAAGAAATGATAGGAGAAATGAGAAGAGAAGAAACCAAAAAAAGCATGAAGACATGTCCAACCAAACAAAACCCAAAGACTTTGCCAGTCATACAGCAGACAAGTGGACCCAGCTCTGGCTTGTATAGGATTGAGTTTCCTAAGAAAAATCCAGTCTCTGTAAGTACAAGTAGCTTGTCCCAAACTGGGGAGCTAGAAAATGGGTGTATGAAGAGGCTGGCTGTTTAGAGGTTACATCCATACACAACTGAGGCAACTCACGTGAATGACATGGTTCTTACAGGTTCTTGGGCACTGTCTGTGCCTTTGGGAGCTCTGCACCACAACCAGCACATGGTGAAACTTTTAGTGACGTGGGTCTGAGACCTCAGCCCGCTGCCTCCAGCTGCAGCCGGAGCTGGGCAAAAGCAGGCTTCCATTCGAGGGCAGCTGTGGCTCTGCCTACCTTCAACATCTTCACGGGAGGAACTGTTTTCCAGAAGCATCTGCTGCCTCTCCTGGGATGCCAGGACACTAATAGAAGAGAACACCCAGTCTGGTTTTCCAAAAGTGTCTGCAGACGTCACCCATGAACAGCTTGAGCCGATGATGCAAGAGACTTCTGTTGTGGGAAACCAAAGGTTTTAGTGAGGCCTGTCCCAGCTCAAGTGGCCATGAGTGACCAAATGCACAGTGTATGGAAGATATATCTCCCAAGAAATGGAAGAGTCAAAAAGAAAAAAGAAATTTTGTCTTGGGCAATAACAACAAAATCTCTCCCAGAGCAGGTCAATGAACATATAAGAATGAAAAGCTAACCTGCAAATTCTTGGCAGAATGTAAGTTGAATTGCTCCCACTGGTATCAACAATGAATTTTTATCACTGGAGGGTCTAGACCATAAGTACTTAAATGAGAATAATACCAATCATATCAACAAGGATATTGAAACTGTACGGATTTAGCATTTTGGCAGACAGAAAGAACTGATATTCAAAGGGCAACTGACTCTTAGCATTAGAAAGAGCTTGACAGGGTCTCAAGTAAAATAGGTGAGCAATGCAAGACTTGTATAATTTTTTATTTTTATCTTTTTTAAATAGGTTTGCTTTCCTCTAGCAGCATGGATAAGAATACCTTCTTAACAAACTCCAGAGTCTACTTGCAGTACTAAAAACGCTAGATCATCTTGGCCAGAATTTTTCATAATCAGCATATTATAAACCAGACAAGAGGCAATTCACTGTTCTTTCATCAATCTAATATAAACTCCCTGAAGGGATGTTAGCTGCACAAAAGTCTCCCACACAGAGTAGTGCTGGATAGAGCAGATATTAATTTGCATGGTATTTATTTTCAGTAGTAATAATAATGTTACAGTAATAACTGGAGTGTCCCGAGGCCAAGTAAGAAATATTAAGAGACTAAACATTCATATTTAGGATTCTGATGTTCAGAGGGTATTCAAACTTTGCAAGCATGAAGGACACAAAGTTATCCCTTTGGTAGCCCGATACCTGTGGAGAACAGGCAGCTAGGAAGGAGAGAACAAAGGTCAGAGATATAACAAGGAAGTGTGGCTGCACAGGTGGGGCAAAAATAAAAAACATAGGAGCCTCCAGAAGATTAGCTGAACTTTCAGCTAAACTTTCAGGAAAAGAAGAAATGGAAGCATCTTTTGAGTGCAACAGCAAAAGCAGACAAATTTTCTCCCTATTAAAGTTAATGCTAACTTCATTTTTATAGAACAACATCTGCTGAGCAAGGGTAAGAGGAACACAGATGTTACAGAACTGCACATAACTTTGGGTTAGCACAAGCTGTGGTCTCCTACCCAAACACTTCTCCTCCATTCCTTTGGACATTCTCCAGCTCTTTCTGGCCTACTCAAACTGGAGTTTGCTGCCCCTCTCGAGCTGACACTGGGCCAACCATCCAAATTTCTTCTTAGCCCAATTCATCAAATGCATACAGGTTAGGAAAGGCCTGGGTAGTGTTCAGACCATCATTTTTCCATGGAAGCCACAAGCAGATGAACTGGCAAATTGTGTACATGTGTGTGTATGCAATGCCAGATTCCTGAGCACGCAGGAATGGGGACACCAGCCGCTCTCCTGGCTCAGTTGGATCTAAGGAAAAATGTCTGTGCACAGGTCCAGGCTATGGTTTGATGATCCAGTAAAACAATTTCAGGGATCTCAATAGCTCAGAAACCCCATAGGTGTGAGACAAAGCAGAGGCCTGATCCAGACCTGCTGTGCTGTTTCAAATTTACTGAAGGTTGACAGGTTAACTCAGTGCCCACAGACTTAATGTCAGTAGAAGTAATATTTTTATCAGATCATTTTTTTAGTTGGTCACAAAAGCAACAGCATAACAGTGAAAGACACCAAAGTGAAAGCTCAGGAAAGAAAAAATTTCTTTTTCAAATAGACAGTTACTTGAAACTGTTGCTTATGACAAAACCATTTCATTAAACCTTACTAATTCCTTAGTTTGCAGTGGCAAGGACTGTACCAACGCATACTCCTTTGAGTATGTCTCACGTGACAGGGTGGTTCACAGCTGAGATAGGTGAACACAATTTTCTCCTTGAAAAGCACCTAATTCCCTACTCTCTGGGCTTTATAAGGCCTGTCTGCCACAACCTGAGGCCAAAGAAATATGAATACCTGGAAGAGTCTGGAACTGATCAGGAAAGTTCTTGAGTGTAAGAAAAAAGGGCTCTCTTCTATGGGAAGAGATCACGTTTCACAATGTGATGGAAAGACGGATCAACAGTAAGCTGGTTTTCAGCACAAATCAGAGTAAAAGAACTGGATACACTCGTGGTTGCAGTGAAAGAGAACATTGAAAGGAGAAACCTCTAGTGCCACTATGTAGCACCTCACACGTGTTTTCCAGCTTTCTTCTAAACTTGGAGAGCCTCAAGTAAAAGTCAGCAAAAAGGAAAACATGACAAATTAAAAGAAAAAAGAGGCATAATAGAGAAATAGATCTGTATTACTACAATCAGCAAAGAACATATTTTAAGATATTATAAAAATGTTCCAAGGAAGATTAGATTGAAAAAAGGTCATGGACAGTCTAGGGTATGTCAGAAAGGATTTTAAAGAATTTAGATACCATTCTACCTTTAATGCTATACCTTCCAGATAGAATTTGGAAGATGCTACTATCTGATAGGCTACATCACCTTGTCACCTCCTGGGAGCAATGTGTGGCTTTTCTAACACTCAGAGGCCTTTTTTTGCATCTTAATTATTTAGCACCTTCATTAACAACCTGAACAAGGAGACAGAGTGCACCCTCAGCAAGTTCACAGAGGTCACAAAAGAGAGGAGCAGCTGACACACCACAGGGCTATGCTGCCATGCAGAGCAGCCTCAACAGGCTGGGATTGGGCTGACAGGAACCCCTTGAAGGAAAAGCCAAGCCCTGCACCTCGGGGGCTATAACCCCATGGGTCAGTACGTGCTGGGGCTGGCTGGCTGGAGAGCAGCCGAAGAGAAGGACTTTGGGAGCAAGGTGAACAACAAACTCTCTGTGAGCAAGCAGTGCACCCTTACAACAAAGGCAGCCAACTGCTTTCTGGGCAGCATCAGGAAGAGTATTGCCAGTAGATAAAAAGAGATAAAGAGAGATGCTTCCTCTCTATTCAGCACTGATGAGACCACAGCTGGAACATTGTGCTCAGTTCTGGGCTCTTTAATGCAACAGACATACAGACCTACAGGGACAAGTCCAGCACAGGTCCACAAAGATGACTGAGGGATTGGAGCATCTTTCATCAGAGGAGAGGCTGGCACAGCTGGGATAGTTCAGTCTGTAGAAGAGTAGGGTCAGAGGGGCTTAATCAACGTGTGCAAACACTTGGGTGAGAGGGAATGAAGAGGAAGCTTGGCATTCTCAGTAGAGTCTACTGACAGGACAAGAGGCAGGGAACACATATTAAAAAACTCTCACTGCTCACTTGGTTTTCACAATGCCTTGAAACTAAAATTCCGTTTGGAAAGAAGATTAATTCAGCATCGAAAAATGGTGGTTTGTTCTACAATAGTGGGAAAGCAGCTCCACTAATTAGCTTTTATTTCAAGAACTCTCAACCCCAAATCTGGTGGATTTCAGTGTGCTGATGGAAATAATTTTATTTTTCTTTCTTTTCTCTTTTCCTGTTGTGTTGGGGTTTTTTTATTTGTTTGTTTATTGAGGAGGGAAGTAGTAAGTTTCTTTTGTGGAGGGTTGTTTGGGGATCTTTGTGGTTTAGTTTGCTCTCTGTGTTTTGGGTCTGGGCTTTTTTGTTTCTGTTTAATACAGAAATAAGGAATTCCCTTAAGTTTACACTGGCCTTTCTGAGTCATTGCTTTAGTTCCAGCCAGAAATACAGTATCACAGCTTTCTGGTAAGAAGTGCTTGTGACTGCCAGCATCTATCCTGCACCTAGATTCTGAGGGATAAATAAGGAGGATGTAAGGAAGAGGACTTGTGGTACCTGGTTTAGAAGGCTGATGCAATGAAACCATCCTATTTTTTATCAGGGAGAGCTTCCGAGTTGGATTTGGTGAAGAAGAGTTTTCTTCATCTGACCCAGAGCAGGAGACAATAGCTATAACAAAATTAAAAGAAGAAGGGATGTGTTTGATGTTGCTACACAAAACTCTGCCCCCATATTGCAAAGCATGAGCATATATATAACAAAGCTCTGCTCCATCACTCTCACCTTTGCAGCAATGCATCATTGCAGTACCATCCTGATGTCTCCAGCACAATTCATACCAACAACAGCTATTTTATTGATTTTGCCTGTGCATGTGAAAATACACAAGTCCCAAACTAAGCATGCAGTAGTTTGTATCTAAGATTATCTCTGCTCTTTTCTAGAAGTCATGAACAAGTTGGCAGAAACAAACACATTTGTTGTCAGAAGGTGTTCACTGACAGCAAGATGCAAAATGAATTGCTTTCAAACCTCGGCCATTTGAGTTCAGCAAATGTCACATCATGTCAGAGGGGATCTTATTTATTCACATGAATTTCAGTTGAGACAAGGATATATAGACCTGCCATTGATAACATCTAAGATATTTTTAGCAGAACTAATTTGAACAATAACATTATGAAAACTTGCATCAGTATCTATAAAAAGAAAAACCCTTCAAACTTGAACATATGTTCATACATTTCACTCACTATTGCATTGTTTTTCAGAGATATCTGGTCTGATTTTGAATTGCTGTAACAATTTTTATTTTGGTATATCTGACAACGCATCACCCAGTAAAATTCTGTGAAATGTTTCATAGCACGAAAATGTTGCATCCTTTCATCTTTTATTATGTTACTAAAGACAGCTATTCAAGGGGTTCCAAGAAAGTGTAATTTTAGAACAGAACAGCATTATGCTGCAGCAGACAAATGCTGTACTGATGACAGATTTGGGGTCTCCACAGATCAATTGTCAAACACTGTATTTTTTCCTGCCACTGTTTCCAAATGTTTAGGGACATTAATATTGGAAAAGTTGATTTTGCACTGCATATAAGACACAGGCACTGCCTTGATAACCAAGGTATCTTCAATAACAGCATGAAATCCTCAAAAAGAATGGGAATTATGTGGCCAAAGCTTAGCCAGCCTTATGAAAGTGTTGCCTTATGAAAAATCCATTCTAATAAAGAATCATATATTGCAAACAAATCGATTTTATTATATTGAAATAAATTCTGCTGTGTAAAGGCTTTTGACGTCTGAAGTCTGCTCCTCCCAACTTATGGTCTGTGTCTTTTGAGATACTGCTCAGTTCTCTATCTCCCGATCTTTGCTCAGCACTGTTGTAGCTTCAGTATTTACTTCCCTCAGGGCTTTCTGTAAAGTCTGTTCCACCCACTCGTCTCTTCACACACTCCAAGCTGCTTGTATACTTTGGAACAGCCTGAGTATCATGGGACCCACAACCATAGCACAGTTATAGCAGAAGTTCTGCTAGAGACATTTTTCCTGATACAACTAAAATTTAAACAAAATATTTGACACAGTCACACCCCACCTCCCTCCCCCTACAAACACCTTTGGGATGTTCCTCTTGTTTTTCATTAACAAGAACAAGGTCCAGTGGCAGAGCACCAGCAATGGAGCCCTAAGCTACTTAAAACATGAATTTACTCCCCACTTTTTGAAATTACTTCCACTGTCAGTGTGAAAAATACCTCCTTTGCCATTGTTGATGGCTGAGAAAAACAAGATACAAAACAACAGTAACACCCTACTCAATTTTGGCAAAAACTGCAGGAGTTCATTCTAATGTGTGTAATAACTGTATTTACCTATCCTGGGAAGATGCCACTTACCTAACTGGGCATTTGAAAGGAAGGAAGGGCAGTCATTACAGCCGAGTTCACTGACAAAGTATACTTGGACAGAAGACCCTAGACTCAGTGATAGACAAAGAATTCATTCATGTGCACTCACAGAAATAGGTCCTCATTCATTCATTTAATCAGAACAAAGAATTTCTGGCTATGGCTGAGCAGAAGAGGGCTCAGAGTAGTGGCTTAGCAGCCTCTAGTCCAGCTTATGCTCTTTATATCTCAATTACTTTTCTTTCTCATTTATTCAACTTCTTTGATTGAATTGAAAATCTAGTGCACATAGTTACTAAAATGCTTCTGATAATCCACAGATGCTTCTGATAATCTCATGTCCTCTCACACATATTTGTATATAATTTTTGTATGACATAAATTTAAGCACGAAAAAAAAAATAATGACTCTTACTTTTCACCTACATGATTTCTCTGTCTTGATCAGCAAAAGTCAATTGTTTAAGTGAAAAGAAATATAAGATGGAGAGGAAGGAGATTCATTATTTTAAGCTAAGTCTGTAATTAAGGAATATAAAATGATCAGGAAGAAGGAGTATTACATGTACAAGTGTCACAGGAAAAAGATGGGATCTTTTAACAGCACAGCACAAATCCATCTCTTTTTCAGTAAAATAAGAATCCTCCAGCACTGAGAAAGTAATTCAATTTCTTTCACTATCTTAGATAAAAAAACATTAAAGATGCCTGCAGGGGTGATTTTTCTCCTGAATCCTGTTGCTACATTGCAGAAGAGAAGTACAGAAAATACTTACAGAACTCCTGATGGAAAATCAGTTCCAGATCAGCCAAGACATCTTTCTGACAAAACATGAATTTCCTTTAGAGCACTTTCTAGTGGTATTCTCCATCTAATAACAAAATAGCAACTCAATATTTCTCAGTGTCTCTGAGAAGATAAACTAATGTATAGACTAATAGCTCTGTCAGGAAGTCACACTAAGCCTAAAGAAGACTTTTTGCTACCTATTCAAGTATTTTTCAGTGATGCTAAAACTTCTACTTTCAGCTCAATAAATAATCTCTCTCATTTGTGAATATTTACAGCCTTAAGTTATTAACCTTGCTCTTGGAAAATATCACTGGGATCTCCTGCTGCTTGCTATTAAACTCTCTTATTCTTTGTTCATTAGTTGGTTCAATCCCAAGTCCCTTGCTTATTTCATCACTCTGTCCGGACAGATTGCGGGTAATGGTCGAAAGGGGAGAAACACAACAAAATACAGTTTTTCCAAGGCTTCCAAGGTGCTACTTCAGGATCTTTTAGAGCCCTCTCCAGTTTTTCAGGGAAAAAGGCAGAAAGGCAGACATCAATGCACACTAATGTCATGCTATGCAGAACAGCAATTCTCTCTCCTGAGATCTCCCTGTTAATCCACACAAAATATCATCAGATATTTTGGCCAAAAAAAATTATTTTAGTTGCTCATCTCCCATGACATCAAGTGTCTCTGTGACATACATATTTCCTTCCAGGACATGTATTCCCACCCTCCACTGTATAAGATCCCTGTGAGATACCTAGCTCCACTGGTGATTTGAACTCTGCCTTTTTTTCCCCTAATCTGTAAATTATCAGCAGATCATCAGTACCATTTTATTGCTGTCTTCTGATGTATTCCTAAACTCCTATATAGAACATAACCCAGAACTTACATTTACAGGAAACTTATAGGTAGAGTTAATTGACAATGATACTTATTTATACTGGTGTTTTAAACCAAAATATGGCACAGCAATTTGCACCAGGCACTCGCTTAAGTACACATGTAGAGTTATCAGTTCAAGAACATGAGTGAAGGTAAAATGTCCTATAGGACTTTTGTCACACTGGAAAACTCATTTGAAAAACTGACACTGCAACAAGATGTCTTTTTAAATAAGCCCTTTAGATTTCAAGAACAATAAACCCTTTTCTAGCTCTTTGATCCTATATATGATACTCCAGTATTTTTACTCAGACTGATGTTAAGGCAGCAATCTTTGTATTACCAAGCAGTCCTACCTTGCAGGAGTAGAGCAGATGAAATTAAGTATTGTCATCCAGTTTACTTCATTTACCCTTTTTAAATACTAATGCATCATTAACTTTCTTCCAGTTCTGCAGAATTTCCTCAGTATCCTGACAAAATTACTGAAAATACCAACACATGGATGTCTTTCAAAGTTTCTTGACTAGTCCTTTCAGAATTCTTGAACAAAAGCTGTTTCAACCAGTTGTTTTACAAAGTAGGCATTTTAATAACAGGTTTTTTTCCCAATATTTTTTGATTGGTAATAAAGCAATTGCATTATTCCTATATGACTATTAGAAATATTTCCTATTAGAAATAATTGCATTATTTCTATATGACTGAAAAATCAATAATTTTATTTTTTCCTAGAATACTAATATTTACTGAATAATTTTTCTTTTTGTCTCTATTATTGACAAGCCTACCACACATTTATGATAGATTCATGTAATTGCTAAAATATTTTTGCTACTAATGCACTTGGAAAATTTCCTTAGACTTTCTGCTGATTTCTTCTTAATTTCTTTTGCTTTCCACTTTTCAACTTCCTTTTAGTGCAAGCCATGTAGTATTTTCCATTTTTTAATAACAGCATAGCCTCCCCTGTCAGCTATACACTTGTGGCATTCTAGCTGTTTACACAAACAACTCATTTATTATCTGAATCTTTCTGTCGACAAACTTTCTTTCAACTGAGCTCCTTTGGCACTATTTTAAATTCTGAGAGATTTACCTCATATAAAACTACCAAGGTACAGCACCTTCAGATGTTATTTAAGACAAAAGTCCATTCATTTGGATAACTCAGCTGAAGTACATATCAGACCACTTCAGATTTTTATTCTGTTTCCAAGAAAGGCATGCTCAAGCCACATCCACTTCCACTTGTGGCCAGTCACAGTTTAATTCTGAGCTCAATTTTTATCTCAATTCTTTATCTGCTGAGAATGGATCCAAGATATTATCCTAACAAGTGACATTTTTATTCTGATACTGTCATCTGTTCGATATCTGCAAATATGCTCCCATTCTAGCAGAATGAAACCACCAATATGCCACTTTAGTTGAAGGCTTCACATACATACGGAAAAAAATATTTTTTTCCCTCCCCTTCACAAAACAGGCTAGTCATTATCTCATCCAGATCTTTAGTTGGGTTTGACAGTGTATAGCAGTCATCAGCAATCCCACTGACATTTATTTTAGGCATTAATTGACCTCCAAAATCATTTTGTTCAATGGCTGGGGAAAGTGACAATATAATTTTAGCTATACTATGCTGTTCCAAACTCACTTTTCTCCTTTGATCTCAATCACAGGAATTTTTCCTCCTAGTCTGAGAAATTCCAGTTTATCAGCACTGTATGTTTAGAGTTAGTAATTGCATTTCACTGCCACTTGCTTGTTAGCCAGCCTCATCACATTGGTCACAGGTAGCTGGAGAGCTCCTCTTTTCAGTCCTTGGGGCCTTACTTAATTTTATTCTTAATACCTTGCCTCTCTGCTAAGCAAGTGTTTTTATTTCTTGCTTTTCTATCATTTCCCTTGGCTGCTAATTTAATACTATGTGAAAAAATCTGTCCTAACAAGTCTGGAAGATTGCTTTCTCTCCAGTGAGCTGGAGGCCAGTCAAACTGAACAGTTTCTTCTCACTGGAGAATATAGATATGCATTTCATTGACCCAAGTTTTACACAAGTTACCTGACCAGAAGAATACGTACAGACTTTTATTATTTTGGTTGGTTTTTAGCTTCCTTCCTCCTTTATATGCAGATCGTGAATGGTATCTAAGAACACACCTTGTTTATCCTTCTTTGGCACCATTACAAAATTTCTAAAAGTTGGTTATATTCTGAAAAATTAAACCCATTTTTGCTATGGACTATACTTGGTAGCTGTCTTGGTAGATATTTACTTCAGAGAACCTTCTCAGATGTTGCAGTCCCAGTTGGTATCCTATCCACAAGAGACAAAATGCCACCTCCTTGCCCACCTGCTGATTGCTGACAAGAACCTGCCTTGAAAGACAGTAAGTGGATCAATCCAAAGGGATTTTCACAATCAGTAAATCTCTGTTTTAATATTCACTTGGATTGCCAAAGATCATCTGCAGTTCCCATGGCATACTGAATGACCAGACATTTATGGTTGTACGAAATTCCTACAGTCCCCTCTCCTGCTGCTCACAGCAAGCTGCTTCCTGGCTGCCCCTAGATACACAAAATGCTGCTTTGTCTCACATTTCCTCGCTTTCTTTATTCAGTCACTCAGTGGCCAGTTCCTTCCCTGGATAGTGGTGTTTCCTGAACCACTTTGTGCAACCACTCTTTATTCTCCCCAACACTTTGTAGAGTGCATCCTCATCCCTTCATGCATCAAATACTTGTTCCTAATAAAATTGCTGTGTCTTCCTTCAAAAGCAAGGACTTGTGAAGCTCTGGTACTAAGCACAGTACATTGCAGGCTTCCACCCCTGTGCTGCAGAACTGAGACAGAACTCACCCAGATGAAGTTTTGCCCATGCCATCTGTTTTTCTCACAAATCTCACCTATTGAATAGGACACAAGGCGAAATTCCTGGGTCCTTCTCTCTATACTACTTCCCTAACTTGGCATATTGCCTTTGAATAGCAACTTGCTAATTATGATTTCTTATTCAGTTTTCAGTGTACATCTACACCAACTGAAATAGATCCAAATTACTATTTTAGTTACTATATTGAGAAATGGGATGCCAAAACCACTTCTTGAAATCCAAAAATACAGCATCTACTTCATCCGGCTGGCTGTGTGTTGTACGCATGCACATGCTTATGTGTGCACATACTGCCACACTAACTTGGAAAGATTTATCTTTTTATAGCTAAGCTGCTCAATACTCATATGTCTATTTTTTGTAATACTAACTGTTCATTACTCACAGGTAATGAGGGCCGGGTTTTGCACTGTGTCTCACCTCTTTTTAGGCTGCCCAGAGTCAATCATATGCTGCACAACAACACAAAGGCTTTCCAAGGACATTTGAGATGTAGTGTTTGGAAGAACTCCATTTGGCTCCACTTTTTTTTCTCTATTCAGGCTGGGGTGAGTGGTAGAAAAGGCCCCTATTGCACTCCTGCTACCTGTGTACAGACTTGATCCTGACAGCTATCACAGGCTGTATCAATGTCAGTTCTGAAGGAGAGGGATTCGTCCAAGTGACCTACAGCTTCACTGGCAAGCAGCTTTTGTTCTTCATGATAGGATTCCATCAGCCTGACTTCAGACTTGCATCTGAAAGGTGGACATTGCTGGGATGACATCGTGTAAAAGGCACGTGACCTGTGACCTGTGTCAGAGGCAGCAGAATTCCACATCCTGAACTCTTAACCTGGTACCTTTTCCTCCCTTCCTCCTCCACTCACATTAATGGGGAAAAAAAATTTGAAGAGATGTGTTACTGTGTTTTCCCCACGAGTAATACGGATCTTCTTCGGTTCCTGAAAACTGACCAAAAACAGAAGTGGGAAAAAGAAGAAAAGTAAAAAGAAAAAAATCAGAAGTGTTAAATAAACCAAAAAGTGAAATTCTTTCATTCTTCAAGAGCTTTTCTTTCCTTTTCAAACCTCAAAATACTTTTTTGTTTTTCTGCAATAAAAATACCATCCATTCTTAAAGAAAACTTTCCTTTCTCATTGGTTAAATGTTTTAGATTAACCCTTCAATATTTTCAGTCTTGTTCACATCAGGCCACACTGTCTGTTGCCAAAATCAGAAGGATGACAAGCTGGGGAGAGAGGAGGGACTAAAGCCTTTCAATGTGGCTTTGTCATTTGACAAAAGATATGAAACTACCCCCTAAGACACGTGTTTTACAGCAATTTACCAAAGAACCATCCTCCCAGAGGGAATGTAACTCTGATGACTGACTTACATTAGATGTATTACTCTGAAATGAATAAAATTTAGGGGAATGTGTCCAATTCTTAATGAAGGATTTCAAGCAGCTACAAAGAACCAAGAATACATGATGGAAATATATTTTGCCTTCCAAGGAAAGAGCACTTCCATATTGATGTGCTCTTGCACATAAATGCAGAAGAATAAATGTAATTGGTTTATTCCTTTAGAATAGCACTCATAGGGTTTTTCAACTGCAGCTTAAAAAGAGGCATGTGTGAATTCATACATGCAATTGAGACAGGCATAGTCACAAGGGAAGGTGAAGGAAGATATGAGGCCTGTGGATGCAGAGACAAAAGTGGAAGGAATGGGATCCCTCAAAAGGTTGCCTGAAGCCTCACCCTCTGCTGATGACAGTAAAATGCTGAGTGACCATTTCCTCACGGCATGTTTTTGTATGGAAATGCCAGTTCCATTACTTAATAGGAAATACTAGTATCTTCCAAATAATCAGATGGAAAATATTACATCATTTTGTTAAGGCGAAACACATAATCTTCACTCTGTAATCTGTTCTGAGTTCGGAGTTTTTAACATTAATACAGTAAAATGATGTAATACCTAGCTAAAGGAAAATACTTTCATATTCTCAAAACAGACTGCTTGCCATACTGAATGACTAATTTTGATTAAGTCAAAGTATGAATTTGGAACAATTTGTTTTGTGAAAAATGTTAAGATTTTGAGTATTCATCATGATTAGAAATGA
>VWYI01008380.1:230-14941 GCA_013399455.1 Anthoscopus minutus | reverse complement strand
GTCCATGCCCACTTCTTGGCCTCCTTCCTGCTGCACAGTGCCATGTTGTGCTTATCTCCAGTAGCCAGGACAAGGACATTTGTCCCAAAAAGTGCTGTCCTTGCTGTGTATGGCCCCTTCTGCAGCCACATCCTGTTCTTTCTCACAGCATGTGATACTAACAATTCTTGGTTGGCTCCACAGCTATCCAGCTAACAGTTTGAGATATACACATTTCTCCCCTTATATTCCAGGCTTTTGCAACAACATTATTTACAATTTAATAAAAAACCCAAACACTTAAAACTTTAAAAGTTTGAGAATATATACAAAATACTTTATTTCAAGCCTTACGAAAATTAGACTCTTATGTGATTATTACAAGATTCTTAAGAACCTTTCTAATTATAATACTTTAATCCATCTGCTTTCCCTTTTTCACCTGACAATAATCATGTCCTTTAGAATGTACTGCCTATGAGCTGCTAGAAAACAGTATATGCCTCTCTTTAGACAAAGTTATTTTTCTTTACAGTGTTCTCTTAATCAGGTGTTATTCTAATGTCCACATATATCTTTTACAAAGCCCACATTAGTTACAGAATGTAATCTGGATGGAAAAGTCATGAGTGAAGTGAGGAACTGACAATATTTTGAACTATAAATGGCAGAAAGTGGTTTGTTATAATATTTATAGGTTCCAGAAAGGACAAACACAATGCCAAATGTGTCTCTTACTGAACATTAAGAAATATTACAATCTTGTATGAAAAACATCCTGGATTTCCCATTCAATTTTCTTTCAGAAAACTGAGGATGGAGTGGTTTATAAATGGGATAATGTTTTAATGTCTAAGTTATGGACATTTTCCTACTTTATGTGAAAACTTTTTTAATAATGGAGAATTTATCTGCTATACAAAAAAAGGCATTTTGCTCTGATATTGCCATGTTGGAGTTTTCCTAATCAACCTTAGCAATAATATATTTTAAAAATCCTAAGGAGATTGGTATCTGTCCCACTTCATCCTGAGACCTTCAACCAGAAAGAAAAGGCACCATAACCACTCCATAACTGCTCTTGAAATTCCTTGAAAATTTGCTTGCTATGGATATACAGGAAAGAAGATAACACTCAGATATGCAAGCAGTTGATTTTGGATGTGGTGAATAAATGTTCCAACTGAACAGAGAGGAATATGTTATAGAAGATCTGAGCACTGGAAGCTTGTGTTCAAAGAAGCTACCATTTATTTTTTAGTTTAAAGATACATATTATCCTCTTCTCCACTCTGCTGAAACCCCACCTCTGTGTCCAGATCTGAGATCACCAACATATGGAGGACATGGACCTCTTGGAGCAAGTCTAGAGTCCACAAAGATGATCAGGGGGCTGGAGCACCTCTGCTGTAAGAACAGGCTGAGAGAGTTGGGGTGCTTCAGCTGGAGAAGGCTCTGAGGAGATCTTAGAGCTGCTTTTCAGCACTCAGAGAGGGCCTTTCGGAAAGGTGGAGAGGGAAAGGTAGTGATAGGACAAGGAGGAATGGCTTTAAACTGAAATAGGACAAGTTTAGCTTAGATATTAGAAAGAAGTTCTTGAGTGTGAGGATGGTGAGGCACTGAAACAGGATGCTCAGGGAAGCTGGAGATGCCTCATCCCTGTGAGTGTTCAAGGCCAGGCTGGATGGGGCTCTGAGCAACCTGGGGTACTGGAAGGTGTCCCTGCCTATGGCAGGGGGTTGAAACAAGATATTTTTTAAACTACCTTCCAAGCCAGGCTGTCATATGATTCTATGACTATGCTCTCACTGAAATAAGTTTTGTCTGTAGCACCAGCTGGAGCAGGCAGGGTAGGTATTCTAGATTGCTTCTACACATATCATTATGAAAGTGATAATGGTTATACTCTAATATTCTAAACCACACAGCTCTTTGAAGGCTCTGGTTTGCTGAACCCAAAGCAGCCTGGCTCAATAAAATGTGTTTTAATATGTGTAGAAAGAAGCTGTATACAGTATGTGACCCTACATTTCCACTTTATTTAATTTCTAGCATATGTAAATTTATGTTTGAGAATGTAAGAAAGCACATGACAAAGAGCTCTGTACTACTCTAAGAACTGACAAAAAGCTTATATTAATTTTATTTCTGAGACAGCTGAATTTAGTGATGGTACAATGCTCCTCACTCACTGCAATGAATGAAACTCTCTGGACTGAAATCAGAATACAAAGTTCAATTTTACCTTTTTACCAGTTTAAAGCTGTTGTACTGAGTTAGAGGAAGTTGGTGTTCCTTTCTCTATCCCTTTTCAAAGTAATTTCTAGTGAGTAGAAGTACTCTGTACTTCTAGAGTAATTTAATGCTGTTTTTGTTTCCTGCAGATCAAACTAAGTACTGATATGAGATGGAAAAAATCTCCATAATGGTAGTATAAGGGTGATCAAGCAATCCCAATTTTCAGAGGAAACAGCAACAATATTTTCAGAGCTATGAATTTTTCTGTATTAATACAATCCAATAGAATTCATCTGCATACAGATGTTTTCCATACAACTTGAATTCTCACCTTACATCTGTGACAGGGAAAATGCAACTCTTAAGTTTTCAGATAAACCTAGATCAAAGTATGAACAATTTTTATACCATAATTGGATTTTTAGTGCAAATTATCAGAATTATTTGCTTTTAGGTTTTTATCCAAACCATGATACTGTTAGGTGAGTTTTCTCTTAAATTTTGGGTTGAATTCTCAGTGTATGCAAACCTTCTTCAAACTGCAGCCAGAACAAAGTCAGAAACATTGCCAGAAAAAATTGCTGAGTTTCACTCAGCTTTAAATATTTTACAGGGTCTGAAGCTTTGTTTGCTGTCATTTGAAAAAACTGTTAAGATACTGCTCACAGTTTGCCTGACCTCAGCCAGTAATTTGAAAGGTTTACTCTCAGGCATACCTGTAACTTTCCACTTCACACTCAGTCTCAACTACTTGGGAAGAAGTGAGTGGGCAATATGTGAAAGGAGAGTCTCAGTCTACATCAAAAATGCCTTTTTCACAAGTGACTGGGAAGCTAGAAATAGAGCTCTTGAACTCTCACAAATCAATGTCCTAAAGGATAAAAAAGGGATACTGTGTGAGGCTGGGTACCTATCACACCAGAGAGCATGAGATAACACTGTAAGAACCAGGTCATCATATGTAGGCTAGAAAGCTGTGTTATCACAAGTCACTCAGTCTAAGAAACAAACAAATAATGGCATGGAATCTAAATCCAAGTGATGGACTATACCTACTCGTAGTGTGAACAGAAGATACCTGTTCTTATTCTTCCAACTTCTTAATTTCTGTGCATCACTAATGAAATAGCCACAACAGTAATTATCAATTAAAGATTTGTAACTTCAAAGAAAACTGCACCAGTTCAGTGGCAAGGAATTCTAATTTAGCAGATTATGTAGTCAAATAGAAGAAAACTGAAGTTTCAATTGCTTTTTAAAAGACTAATATTATGTAGACAAAAATCAGTGAATCAGCTGCCTGGGAGAAAAATGGGAATAATGGTAAAAAGCATTTTAAGGATACCATGAAAAATTTGGGAAAAAAATTCCCTATTTTCTGATAAATATGGCAGCAGCAATGATCTGTACATACATTTGCATCTATATAAAAAATATATACTCAAATGGAAGGAGCATGAAACTGTCAGCAAGAAAAATAAACTGAAATCTGGAAAATTTTGAAAACAGATAAAGAAATCAACAGTCCAACAGAGAAATCTATGGTCTGTAGGGATAGAGATGATAAGGAGATTTTTCAAGTATTAGCAACAATGAATAGATTCCTAATATTATATATAGACCACAGCTACACAGAGATAGTAAAATGTTATTAAAAGGCAGCACTTGTTATTATTTCTGGGCTGTATCTGCAGAAGAAAAAACGCAGATTATTTCTTTATTTATTACACGGAAATAATTACACAATTTCCATGCAAAAACTAAGAAAAGATATCATACAAATGAAGCAGGGGAGAAGTCAGCAGGTCAATGTAATTTGCATTTAAAGTTTCAACAAGCTAGAGAGTTCAGCATTATCTGAACCACAGCTGTTGATTTCCAGTAGCTCTTGGAACACTGGAAAAGTTCCAGAAAACTGGAAAGAAAACTAATGCTTCACATGCATTTAAAAGGTAGGCAGTTCAGATAATTGCATATTTATCCACATGAAACTTATAAAATAAATCATGATATGAATTAATTAAGACAGAACTTTTAGATTGTACTAAAAATGTTTGTCAATATAAACATAATGAAGATAAAGTCTGACAACAAAAGTGACTTTTTTTTACTGCAATGCCAAGATCAGAGTACCCTTTCTCACCTTTGTGTATCACAATTGATTCTGTACTCAGAATTATCTGTCACTTACCTGGAAGTAAGGTAAGATGATCATTGCTAAAACCTGTAGATGATGCAATTTGGAAGACTGGTAAGCAACAATACAGATGGGTCACTAGCACAGAAAGGGAGCAGGATTTGAGATTTAAATATGTGGTTCAACAGTTCCTTGTGCCTGGAAGTTTTTCCTGACAGGGGAAAATAGGAAGTTCCTTCATGCTAGGAAAAAAGGAAAGAATTGTAAGAAACTGTGGACAAAAAACTTTAATCTGATGAAATGGCAAATGAAAAGCTTGCCAGTATGGGAATATCATGGTCAAATAGAGAGACAGCAACATTTCCACATCAGAATCTTTAAGGGATCTCTTCAAGCAAACAATGTTACAGTAGGGAATGTGGCTTGATATCAAGCTGTGCTACTGAGAATGTTAAGAAAAAGGGTGTTAAACAAGTAGAAGTAGCAATAAACAGCTTAAATGCATGAGACAAGGCAGGAGAAATATAAATCTCCCAGTTTGCACAAAAATTGAAAAGCTGAAGTTAAGAAGGCTTGCAAAGGTCAACTAAGACTGAGATAATACTTCAAGAAAAATCAATATTTTCAACTAAAAAACACTGGATGCACAACATTGGGCAGAGACGAAATACAAGTGTTCAGATAAAACTGGTGATGTCAGAGCAGTGAACAGCTTTCAAATCTTTGTCTAGTTTTCATACTTGGTCTGAACAAAATTAATCCCGCTATCTAAGACTCCCAGGAAAAAGGACTCTTGTGTGGGAACATTAAGGCCCTGCATGATCATCCTTGCCACTTTCTCCTTCCTCCCTTACCATTCGGGAATGCAGCACAGTGGAGGAAGGCAGCAAAAGAATCACAGTCAGAGGTAACAGTCAAAACCATGGCATGAAAGCCTTTCAGGATGGTGTGGGAGGTGTTTGTAGCTTGTTCAGGAATTGTCATAGCAGAATACTGGGAGGAAAATATGAACAAAGGTGAAGGAATCTTGGGAAGTTTTATCATGTTTCCATTGCATCTTGAAAAGAAGCAGTCTTCCCCTCTCCCTTGTCTCATATACCCAAGCAATATATATTTTTTTTTTAATGCTTAGCTCCAAGGCACTGTTGTTTTTCTCACCCTTCTCATTTCTAGATCTTTTGTTCTCTTATTTCTCAAAATTTTGCCTTAAAACCGTTTTCCTGGAAACACTACCTGCCCTTTTATTGGTTATTTCTCCTTGCCACTTCTTTGCCCATCTGCCACCTTCTTTTAATATCAATCTGCTTTAAATGCTAATCTTTTTATGATAAGAACATGACCTTATTGACTCATTCACAAATGCAAGTTTAGACTTATGGGCATGCTTTTCAGGTGGCAGTACTGAGTTGTACAGGTTAACAACCTCTGTCCATCAAACAGAAAGGAGATGTCTTCTGATCACAAATCATCCTGCCAATCAGCATGTTCAGGATAAAAGCAATTTTCTGTGAATAAACATAGAATTTAATACATATTACTAACTGTTTACTATTACAACAAAAATGCTGATATTTTCCAAACATATAACTACCAATTTCATCTATAAATATGCTGACCTATATGAAATTATTTCAATTTAAAACAAATATCTATGATTTTGGTAGCGTGTCTGTTCATCACTCAAATCATTACCTCCTCATATTTCTCAGTAGAACCATAAAAATGTTTTGTTTTTTTTTAGTTAAATGAGAAAGATTGGATTAGGTGTTTTAGAAAAAAAAAAGGAGATTGGCTATCTTTAGTAAAGTAAAGGTTATACATTTCAACTACCATAAAGAATTGCAAAACTTCAGTGTGAGTAGGGTTAAAGGGTGGAAATGTGCTGTAACCTGCAATGGAAATTTCCACTGCGTGCTTTATTGGCAGAGGAATGAGCCTTACCCGTGGTAAGGGGGGCTGGGAGTGTGGTCTCTTCATAAACACTTTGGAATGCTGTGTCACGATGTTTTTCCTTCCAGTTTTCTGACCAGCTTTTTGGGTTTGGTTCTCCTGACTTTTCTGGAGTCACAATGCACACTGATATACTGAAACCTGTGGGACATTTTCCTGAGGAAAAACTGCAGGATCATGTCAGCCTCCCCTGCTGTTTTCTCATACTAACACGCTGCACTCTTTGTAGTACTCTCCAATCTTTGTCATCCATTCACTCCGTCACCGTTTTTATTATTGAATACAGCTTTAAAAAAAATTCTGTAGAGTAAGCACATCATTATGGATATGGGGGCAAGTGTAATGACAAAACCTGTTCTTCTGTCTGTATAACAGTTGTTCCTGTGCTTCTAGATTAGTAATTGGTTAGGGGATACAAGGGGGAAGTAAGGAACCCTTGGAGAGATGTTACCTAAAAAGTCAAAAGAAGCTCAGTACTGGAACCCAATGTGTTCAATTTATTTGTCAATGGTTTGGAAAAGGCCTTGTATAGTGAAGCAGCAGAGTGTGCAGCTTTGTTATTTTTAATAGTCAAGGTAAAAGCTGGCTGCAAAGAAATTGCAAAAATACTCAATATTTGTGTGTTGAAAGGACAAACAGGAGGAAAGGGTTAACAGAATAAAAAAAGTCACTCTGCATATGCACAAATATGGGCTTAGTTAAGTTTTTGGCATGAGTAATAAAATTTTAGTCAATGTGAATAGCTATCTGAAAGTGAGAGTCAGAATGTAACACAATCCTGTGAATTATGGTGAAAAGAAAAAAGAAAAATTAAGCTTCTTTATAAATCCATCTTGCTAATGAATCCTGAATTCTGACCATAGCTCCTTTTTCAGTGCTGAATTGAATAAGCTGGGAACTGAAAAGGTGTAAAGAAATGAATGGCAGAGAGAAACAGTTTTCACATGAAAAGCACCTGAGCAAAGGACTTTCCATCTTAAAAAAAGAAATATATCAGAGGTGACTCAAAATCATTATTTAACTGAGAGTTAAAAGAAAACAGACACAGAATCATAGAATGGTGTGTGTTGGAAGGGACCTTAGTGGATACCCTGGAAGTGTTCAGGGCCAGATTGGATGGGGGTTTGAGCAATCTGATGGTGAAATGTGTTCCTGCCCATGTTGGGGTGGTTGGATCTAGATGACCTTCAAAGGTCATCTTCCAGCCTAAACTATTCTATGATTCTGTGATCTTGTGACTAGAAGAAAATGTTAGATCTCATGAGGAATCCTCCAATCACTCTCATTACTTGGAACAAATATTTAAACATATACCTTTAAAAAAATAAAGCAAACTCCCAAAAATTATGAAAATATTTTGTCTATAGCAAATGACAGGTGATGAGAAATACAGATTTCTTTGATCTGAAAATCTTGCAGAGTCTAGGTGTGTTTATGCCCAGCTAATGACATGATGGACAATGGGGAGGGGTTTTCAGTAGGTCATGCCCAGCTAATATATGACCTAATGAGCACAGACATCTTCAATTAGATCAGAGTCCTATCCAACCTGGCCTTGAATGTTTCCAGGGATGGGGCATCCACCACCTTTTCAGGAAACTTATTCCTGTGTCTGACCATCCTCATTGTAAAAAATTCTCCCTTACATCTAGTCGCAATCTACCCTCTTCTAGTTCAAAGCCATTACTCTTTGTCCTATTGCAACAAACACTGCTAAGTGATCTGTCCCCATCTTTCTTATAGGCCCCTTTTAAAAACCGAAACGCCACAATAGACTGTGCCTGTAGCCTTCTCTTGTTACGGCTGATCAACTCCAACTCTTTTAGCCTTTCCTCATAGGAGAGGTGCTCTAATAACCTTGGTGCCCTCCTGTGGGCTCCGTCCTGTGCAGGGACCCCAGCTCTGGATGCAGTGCTCCAGGTGGGTCTCAGCAGAGCAGAGCAGAGGGGCAGAATCCCCTCCCTCCCCTGCTGCCCAGGGGCTCTGGATGCAGCCCAGGACACGTTTGTCTCTCTGGGCTGTGAGTGCCATGGCCGGGGCATGTCCAGCCTCTCACCCACAGCACCCCCAGCTCCTTCTGGGCAGGGCTGCTCTGGGTCTGTTCCTGCCCAGCCTGTGCTGATAGCAGGGGCTGCTCTGAGACCCAGGTGCAGCACCAGCACCTGGCCTTGTTAAACCTCATGATGTTCCCNACCTGGCCTTGTTAAACCTCATGATGTTCCCATGGGCCACTCCTCGAGCTTGTCCAGGACCCTCTGGATGGCATCCTGTCCTTCAGGTGTGTCAAACCACCTCGGCTTGCTGTCATCTGCAAACTTGCTGAGGGTGCACTCAATACTTCATCTATGTCCTTAAGGTGAATACTAAAAAACTCTGGTCCCAATACAGACCCCTGAGGGACACCACTTGGCACAGGTATCCTTCAGGACACTGAGCCATTCACCACTAACCTCTAGATATGACCATCCAACTGATTCTTTGTCCAGTGAACAGTCCACCCATCAAACCCATGTCTCTTCAATTTAGAGAGAAGGATTGTTCCTCTAGGAACACGTTGTGGGGGATCATGTCAAAGGCTTTACAGAAGCCCAGAAAAATGACACCTGTAGTCATTCCCTGGTCCACTGATGTGGTCATTCCATCACAGAAGGTCACTGGTCAGGCAGGACTTATCCTTGGTGAAGCTGTGCTGGTTGTCCCAAATCACATTCCCATCCATCAAGCCTCAGCACAGTCTTTAGGAGTCTGTTCCATGATCTTCCCAGGCACAAAGGTGAGGCTGACAAGTAATTTACAGGAACCTTTCTTCCCTTTTAAATGTTTCCTCTTTTCCAGTCTGGGACTTTACCTGACTGCCGTGACTTTTCAAAAATGGTAGCGAGCACCTTGGGAACTCCTTCAGTCAATACCAGAGATGGATGTAAGGTCCTGTGGACTCTCATATGTTCAGGTTCTTTAGGAACCTTGAGCCTGATCTCTTATGGTGGGAAGGACTTTGCTCTCCCTCTTCCTGGATGGAGCTCCATCCAGCTGAGAGGTGTGGAAAGAGAAGTGGCAAGTGAAGACTTAGGAAAAATGTTGCTGAGTACCTCAGCCTTCTCCTTATCTGCTGTTACCAATTTGTCAGTTGTTTTCATCGGGGTGGGCACATTTTTTTTTACCTTTCCTTTGGTTCTTTGTGTCCTTTGCGAAATTTAGGTACAGTCAATTCTTGTCCATCCTGAGCCCATCCCTACACAACAGGATATCCACCTCTGTTTCCACTGCCTGGGCGTTTCTTTCTTTCCCTTTAGTTGAAATAGCCATGTTACTTCTTTTCCTGATTTCTTATTCATGGGGAATGAGAGCTCTGGTGCTCCATGGAGCACACCCTCAAAGATCTGCCAGCTCTGTTCCACTCCACCTTGTCTTTGAAGGCAGTTTCCCAGGGGGCACCACTGTAAAGTCCTTGAACAGCTTGAAGTTTGTTTTCTTAAAATGTAGTGTCCTGTCTTCACTCTTCTGACTCATGTCCTTCACGACTGTGAACTTCCCCAGTGCCTGATCACTGCAGCCCACACTGCCTCCAGTCATGTCATGATTTGGTTGGTGACTAACCAAAAGGCACCTCTCTGGCAGGGATGTTTGTACTACATTAAATATCTCACCTTGAACACGAGATGGTATCAATGAAATTACACATCAGAAGAACTGAAAATCTTAAGGTAAAATAGGTTTTAAACATAACACAGGCATTTTATTGCCATAAAATGTTGTGGGTGTCAGTATTTTAAGGGATTCAAAAGATAAGAAACAAAATGCAGTGAATCCCATGGCAATGGTGAAGCTCTGCAGCTGCTCACCCAGGAAGTACTAGGATTCCCTAGCAGAGTGTTAGCTTCCTGACATTCAGTCTTCCACAAATACCTGCTGTGGAAGCATACTAGAAGGAAAACTGTGAGATGAGGCAAAACTTATGGATGTCCTAGCATGACAAGTATGTGTTTCTGACATTAAAGACACAACACCACATTTAACAATAACCTGATACCAACATGTAAAGTCTGTGAAATGAAGTCATTTGTAACAAAAGTGAATGAAGAATAGGGCTTAAGATGCTGTAGTGAATGATTACGTGTGTCTGGTTCATGCTGCAGAGGGAGCTGGGGCTGGCTGCTGCTGGGCTCAGTGTGGGTCAGCAGTGCCCGGGCAGCCCCGAGGACAAAGCCCAGCCCAGAGCACTGAGCACGGCACCGCCGGCCTGGGCAGGGGATGGGCCCGATGGGCTCAGCCTTGGGGCGGCTCCAGCGTGGGCTCTGCTGGGCCCTGCAGGGGGAGAAGGATGGAAAGGTCCTTCTGTGTGCCCTGAGGAGGGAAACAAAGCTGGAGAGAACGCCTGAAAGGCATGTCCTGTGAGGAGCAGGTGAGGACTTTGGGTTGTCAGGTTGAAGAAAAGGAGGCTGAGGTGTGACCTCGCTGCTCTCTGTAGCTTCCTGAGGGGTGGGACAGGGGCATGCTGAACCCTTCTACTTGTTACCCAGTGACAGAGTGCATGGGAATGAATGATTCAGAGCTGTGCCAGGAGTGGTTTATAAAGGACTGTATTCCACACAGTGAATAATTAAATTATGAAACTGCCACAAGGTTCTCTGAATATAAGCACTATAAGTGTAAACTAAAAATCAATCAGGCAAACTAATGTAAGAAAAAACCCCACAAGTAAAAGCTTCCAAACAAAACCCCCACATTTATAAATTCCATTCACAAGTCACGTTGTGACATTGTCATATTGAAAGGGAAGATCAAAGATTGCTTGCAAACTCTTCTGAGCAGCTGCTTTTGGCCATTGGCTGGGGCACGATTCTGGGCTTGATGGACTTTTGGACTGACTTGCATAATATAAAGGTAATTATTTCTGTATACTTTACTATGTAGTATGTGAATGATGCATTCCTTTTTATGCTGATCAGGCAGTTTTAGGTGATGATACAAAGAAAATTCTAAAGTCTCGTTACTATTTCAGCCACTTCTTACCTTGGTTTGTTTTTCTGTTTTGAGAAGTTTTCATCTTTATGGAATGTAGCTGTTGTCTTTCTGAAGCCTCAGAGAGCTCTGAAACTGTGTTTCACAGGAAAATTTGAATCTGGCCCAAACATTTATAACTAATTTTACATCTACCTTTAAAAACATTAATTTGGCAAAAATATTCCCAATAGAGATTTTCAAAACCAAAATTCGCCCTGTATCCTTACACACAGATTAAATAAGCTGTCAAAGTTGTCAGATTAATTCTTCCAATTGCCAGAAGTCAGGCCAAGAATACCAGATCTTCCAGACACCTTTCTAATGGAAAAAGTACCTGCAAGTATAACTACACTTTACAACAGCTAGTAGGCTTAGAATAATGACTCGAGGGAGGATTCACAGATTTCAAACCTACTTTAGAGAGAACTCATTATTTTGAAAAAACACAGAGAAGCCAAGCAGCTTCTACAGCTGCATAATATCCTCCTGACAAAAATCCAGTTTTGTCACAGAAGAAGCATGGACTGTGATAACGGAAGCAGAAATTCAGCATGTCAAGAAATACTGAGTGGATAACATTCCAAGGATGTGTTTGAGGGGGTGATGTCATTCCCCTGTGGAATATATTCCCTGTGATGCCTAATATGTTAAGAGGAGCTATAAATTTCATTAGGAATCAAATCTAGTGGAATGGTGAGAAATGTTTTAAACCAGATTTGTGTCCGTAGCAACTTATGAAGTTTTGACTGACACATCAGAATTACAAGTCAAGCTAAGCAGAAATACACAGTAATTCTAAAAGAATTGGCCACTTGGACCAAGGCAAACCTAGACTGTATTGAAAGAATTTTCAAAGTATTGTGCAGAGATTTTAAGCAAATAGCAGAAAAAGAAGACAGATACTTTTGACAGATACTTTATACCCTGTATCTAACAAAAGGTTTGTGGCTATGAATTTCAATTTTTAATAAGTTCAGTTAAAAGTTTGACTTTTAATAAGTTGAATCCAAGTTACTTTCAGTTTCCTGGAAGTGGATATATTGAGGCCACTGCTGGCTACTGCAAACAATGTTAAAATGATAAGCTACTCAGTGAGGATGATAAGTTTGTTCTTTACCTATTAGTATTGTTAAATCAGGGGCAGCACTAAGGGAATCTGGTTTACAACTTCTCAGTTTAAAGGAAGGTTAAAAAATGGAAAACTTACTATAACTGAAGCAAGGTTTAAAATGAAAAGTGTACAAAATCCCAGTGCAATATGGAATCATGAAGCTGCTACCGCTAACAGACAATGGATTATACTTCTGGGATTGAAATTAAAATGGTCACAAGTGATGGATTCGTATTTCTTATGTGGTATCATTTGTCCCTGATGTGACTGGTCTTTCCAGATGACTCCCATCCATATGTGAAAAAGAGAATTTAAAACACAGGATGCCTATAATTTAGCCTATGAGAAATTGAAAATATGCAACAATCAAACCCAAGACACGCAGTCAGACATATGGATAAAAACAGACCAAATGATCACTCTGCTGCAAGCAAATTTCCAAGGAAATTAGCCAGAATATCTGACTTGGAAAGGATATAAATCTGCTTGGTCAGATTTCTTTTAATGGGATGAAATAGGGGAGAATGTTTCTCTAACAGAATTGGTAGCAATCTTAGTTAGCCATATGGCAAGGACTAAATTGTCACAGTGAAGAAATACAGCAAGAGGTAAAGAGAAGCTCTCAACTGCTGCTACTCTGTGACTCATGCAGATGCCTCCCCTTAGAAGTGCTGCATCCTGTGGAGCCATCCTACACTGCTTTTGCCAGCTGAGCTGATTCTGCTCAGACACAGCAATGCTGACATCAGGTTTCTTAAGAAAACTGTGTACATGCAGCTCACCTGGAGCTTAGTAAACTTTTTTTAAAGTAACATGTTAAGCCTTCAGCTTCTACCAAGATTTCAGTCTCTCTTCTTGCCACTTAAGTACTAGTTAGATTAAGAAAATTATGGCAGAAATGCAGCAAAAGGTAAGAAATACATTTTAATGGTGAATGCTACTATAAAAACTGTAAGCTACTATGGCTACTGTAAATTATAAAACTTCTCTGAACTGGTGACAGATCAGAAGACAGCATTAGATTTCACATATTTCTGATGTCAGAAGAAAATATGTGAAATTATTTTGAAAAGCAACATTGTAGATACCAGTTTAGCTAAAAATAACATTTTAGTGTTCTGGGAATTGAGACATGAAAAAATAATTTGTTATGACTTGCTGGTGTCTGGAAACTTCAGACACATTGCTCTTTTCACCTTGATTGTGAGGTATTAAATCTTCCTAATATCTTCTTCTGAATTGAGGTTTTTAAGAAATATCTCCCACTACAATAAATAGAAATAAAATAATAGAAGATTCTTGTAAGAAAAGATACAGTTTACAATAAAAAAAATTACCTCTCAGAAATAAAATTTTAAATTAATTTTTAAAATGCAGCTCTTAATAGACGTGCAGTTAAAGATCCTAGTTCATGCTGACCTGTTTATCAAAAAACCATAAGCAACAGAATATCTGAAGCTAAGGCGCATTAGAAGCACTACTTGTGGTGATGAGAAAGAATAATATCCAGTGGATATATTTTAAAATAATAAATACAACAACTTTGGATTAGACTTTTTGAATCTTTTAGAGAATTAAAATTAGTTATTACAAAAATACCTTTAAAGCTTACCCCTCAGACTCACTAGTTTTTAAAAGGATGCCAGTACCTATGTAATTTATGAGAAACAATTACAAAAGGTGCTTAAATCTCTCAGAATCTCACTGTCTTCACCATGGTGATTATTCAAGGTTTATTTCAGTACCATTGATGTTCTCAGTTTCTAATATGATCACATATCCTCAAATTACATGTTTTATACCCTTCTAGGATAGAATGGCAGTCAAATAGTACTCTTTTAGTCAAATTAATGTACGCCGTGACAACTGTCCCTCATATATTTACATACTTTGCACGTGTCCCTGTTCACTAAACAACTGGATGGCTTGGTAATGGCAATAAAGTAGTGGGTGGTGTTTATTTCAATTTTGACACAGTCTCTTGAGATATCCTGACTGACAAACTGATGAAGTACAGATCAGGTAAGCAGAGAGGTAGATGGAAATCTGGCTGGACTTCAGTCACAAAATAATGTCTTAAGTGGCACAAATCCAGCTGGAAGCCAGTCACTTGACCTTAGGGATCAGTATTGGCATCAATAATGGAGTGAGTCCACTGAGGGCCATGAAAACAATTAAGTGATTGGACTGCCTGAATACAAGGAGGAGCTGAGAGGGCTGGTGTTGGAGAAGCTGAGATTGAGAAACTCTATTAAGTATGAATGCTCAGCAAAAGATTCTGAAAATATGAAA